>SNQJ01S0020955.1:32943-47691 GCA_010110895.2 Picea sitchensis
GATATAATAAATGGGTAATTAGATATAATTAATGTAAGAGGGCTTCTTAGAAGGTTCTACTTATAGAAGATTCCTCCTCTAGAATGTTCTTAGGAGATGATAGCACTATATAAAGGGGTTCAAGCAATGTAATGAGATATGAAGATAAGTATTGTATTTGGAGCGGTAGCTCAATACGAGGATGCCCCCTCAAAGAGGCAAGTGAACAGGAGAGGATCCTTTCCATAATAGGGTCCATTGTATGGTGTTTCCCTACCTTAAGGGTTTCTATAATAAAGTTATGGTTTTTCTATATTGTTATTATATATTAGTTGTGGTGCTTTTTTATTCAGTCTTTGGTTCTTAACAAGTGGTATCAGAGCACTTTCCTTGGCCAGAGTTGTGGGCAAATATTTTTTATTTTTGCAGATTTTTTTTTTCGGAGAAGAAAAAAGAGGGACGCGACATTCCAGACATTTTCAGTATATTTCTGCATAAAATTTGCAGAAAAGGTTTGTATATATGATTTCCTCTCAGAAAAACACCCAAGTTGAAAAAACAAATCATCCAAAACGGAGTCCGGAAGGTCAAGATATTGAGGTTTTAAAATCTACAATTTTTCAGGGTTTTTTCTGCAGACGGCGACACGATTTGTTTTTATTTCTGTAGCATTTGGAGGCTGAATTTGCCCAAATAAATTACAGATCTGATTTCCTCTCACAATTTCACCCAATTTCAAAAAATAAATTAGTCGAAACGGAGTCCGGGAAGTGAAGTTATGAGCATTTTAACTTCAACAGTTTTTTAGGGTTTTTTCAGAAAAAAACCGCGATTTTTTGTTGTAACTTATTGTTCTATTTTTTGGGGTTTTTTTGTGACGGCTGAGGGACCGAAGGGTTCATAGGGTGCTCCGATGGCTATTTCTTCTCAAAACCTGAAATAAATTCTTGAATCATTGAAAGCCCAATTGTTTCACACATTGGATGCTAGATTGGATGTGTTAGCACAAGGCCTCACAGACAGCCTCACAAATATCATCACAGATGGCCTCAGTGATAGTTTTTGTAGTATTCAAGATTCATTGAATAACATGCAGGAGATATTTCTTATGGAGGGCCTCAAGGATGAATATAATCAAGAAATATATGCTTGGTATGATTTTGATGAGGATGATTGTGATGATTGGTATATGGATGATGGTTGTCATTTTATGGGATGACAACCCACTTCCATATTTTATTTGATGACTCCCTCCACCTTACATTGAGAGAGTAATGTCCCACATGGAGCTAGTTACCCGGCATTAGGTCTGCATATTCTGGGTGACATTATTCCTTCCAGGATGCCTTTCTGACCCTTTTCCACTATGTGGATGGATCTTCTTATTTGGATCACCTATTGATGAGTGTCGATCTTTGGAGCATCATTTGGAGTTGGTTATTGGGTTCAAAATCTTCCGCAGGGAGTTCACATGAGCACTTGGACATGGGACATGGAGAAGCACAATGGTGGTTGGACTACTTTAGCATGGTGGATTTCCCGCTTTCTACATGGGACTTTGGTTCTTGAGTCTTCTTTAGCATTATAGTCCACAATTATCCATGGGATCCTGGTATGGTTGTACATCAAGCATTAAGGAATAGCGCTTTCATAAAGGGGGATGGAATGTAAGGTAGCTAGAGAGAGAGGAGTAGTAGAGGGCCCAGGAGGGGCCATGACTAATAGTGGAGGTCTCATTCCAGTAGCCAAGGTGGACTAGGTCCACTATATTATTAAATAAGACCCACTATGGTAGTTAGATATAATAAATGGGTAATTAGATATAATAAATGTAAAGAGGACTTCTTAGAAGGTTCTACTTATAGAGGTCGTCCTCTAGAAGTGTTCTTAGGTGATGGTAGAACTATATAAGGGTTCAAACAATGTAATGAGACATGAAGAGAGAAATATTGTATTTGGAGGCGGTAGCTCAATGGGAGGATGCCCTCGAGACAGAGTGAAACGAGGAGGATCCCTTCCATAATAGGATCCATTGTATGGGTGTTGCCCTACCTCAAGGGTTTTGATATAATAAAGTTGTGTTTTTTTCTATGTTGTTCCTCTATATCTATTGCGGTGATTTTGTATTGATGGTTTCTTAACATGTACATTCTCTTTGTTGAAATGAAGCCAAATTAATATCATCTAGCAACAAAGAAGTTGAATTTCCTCTCTGAGATACATTAGAAGATTTGGATGCTTTGTTGTGGGACAATGATGAATTATTAATGGAAGCTTTGGAAATGGAAAAGTTGTAGAGGATACTAATGTTTAGAATGAGAATATGTTTTTTTCATTGACTAATCTCATGGAGCTGCTATGACAATATATTGAGGAGAAAAAACAAGAATCTCCATTCATTCTAAATATCACTCATTTTGATCTGGCTAAGTTCATGGAGGAGCCTAACATAGCTATAGTGTTCTTAATAGTTTATGCTTAAAGGCTAGGCCTTATCTATGACCATATTAGAGACAAATTTGAGTTTATCAAGTCAATTAATTCTAATGTAATATCTAATAATTATTTTGATTTACAACCGACATATGCAAAAATGAAGAGATACGTGGAGGTTCAAGAAGGAAGGTGACTATCAAAGATCTCTCTCTCTCTCTCTCTCTCTCTCTCTCTCTCTCTCTCTCTCTCTATATATATATATATATATATATATATATATATATATATATATATGTATATATATGTCCTCCTTCCCTCCTTCTTTCCTCTTGTGGGAAGGGAGGAAAAAATGATTACAAAAGGCAAGAGAGGGAAAAGGAAGGAGGGAAGGAGGGATATATATATATATATATATATATATATATATATATATATATATATATATAAGGAGGAAGGGGCAAGGAGTGTTACAAAAATCATTGATATTTACCGTCCTTCTTGAACCTCCACACCCCACACACACATATATTTAATCCATTCTAAAATGATTTTTTTTTCACAAAGGGAGGAACTTGAGAAGGATTGTGTAATAGAGTTCAGTATATATATATATATATATATATATATATATATATAAGGAGGAAGGGCAAGAAGGTGTTACCAAAATCATTGATATTTACCTTCCTTCTTGAACCTCCACACACACACACACATATATTTAATCCATTCTAAAATGAATTTTTTTCACAAGAGGAACTTGAGAGAAGGATTGTGTAATTAGAGTTGCAATCCCCATGGGGGAAAATGTAATGTTCCCAACCCAGCCAGGGTCGTGCGTCGTAAATACTCATTAAAATTAGGTACATGCTAATCGATCTTGTACCTTACCAGCTAAGAAGATTACACACGAATTTAACTATTGTTTGATACCATTAATTTGATGCATCTACAAAATTCTAAAATAAACATGAAATGCGATAATAAACTCAAATGCAACAACATATAAATGGTTTTAAACAATTGGATGCCTTATAATTATATAACATAAAATATAAAACATATAAAACACTTATCTCTTTTAAAATCGTTGTGAAACCAGATACTACAGGACTGACGTTCCACCCAACCATAGACTTGTTGTTTAATTTCAACAACAAGTCATCCCAAACTAGGGATAGCAATCCACAAGTGGTCTCTCACTTCCCATTCACATCTCAAAAATTCCACAACCCACTAGTATTCTCCTACAACTATCTTGATTTTCCACTTGAGGCTCTCTTCCTCTAGATTTTGTCCAACCCAAAGGGAATACACACCTTCTGATCTCATTCCCTCGGTAATCCCATTCACTTGCTCCAGGGGTCTCTCTGTCATAGGTAACCATGAATCTCTTTACTAGAAAAATCAAGGGAGCTCACTACTAGAGCTGCCAGGAAAAGCAACAACAAGCACTTATTTTTACAATGCAACTCACAGAGGAGTTAGGTCTTGGGCGACAACACAGATCTTTAGTTTTCTACTCCAAATACACTCCATAAATGTTGCAACATGGTTTCTCGAGGTCCAAGCTCTTATTTTCTTTTATGTGCTTGTTATTCATGCAAAATAATTGATTGTCTAAAATTGTTGTAACTACCCATACTAATTTCCTCTCCTTTGGCTTGATTGCTTGAATCACACATTTCCCTAAGATGATTGTACTCAGCCCCCATGCTCCCAATAAATATGGGGATGTGACTTCTCACACACCACCCTCTTACATGCATTCAATGATTGTATTTGGGAACCTTTCGATTATAAATTAAGAGGTTCATATATACTAATAGTAATTTAGAGAATTAGGTTGAATTATTACACATGGGTTAGTTCTACCACTAGTTTACTTTTAGAAATTATTTATCCCTTACCCTGTCCCTCTCTTGTGGATTAATTCATCCCCTGTATCTATCCATGTCCCCCTTAGTATTTGGCATTACATTTTATTATTAAAATTCAAAAACAATTTGCATATACATCGTTTGGCCATAGCCACACATTATATATACATCAAGCATTAATTAAATGAGGGATTATAGAGGGGATGTTACATTTCCTCCTCCCCTACAATTGTGATCCTTCCCACCGATGTACACTATGTTGATATACATACATACATGAATTTACATCATAATACTTAGAAAAAAAATTCTACAATTTTATACTTCAATAGTAGTTCCAACCAAAATCTCATGTTCCTCTCAACCCTCTTGACCCAAGGAATGTACCCCTTTGTTTCTCTCATTACATAGGGTTGTACCATTCTTTTATTAATTCCCCGACATTGTGAATTTGTCTAGGACTTTGAAGTGTCATATGCATGTATGTATGTGGTTCCCTCTCTTTAAAATTTGCTCAAAATGGGTTTGCATTACATTTTCTTAAAATTGACAAAATTGTGGGTTTTCTTCATATTTTTTCATGCTCCCGTGTAAAGTCTTTTGGACCATAGCGGGTCAAATTGTTGAACCTTTATCGGCCCTATATATTTGTTAATGATCACTTTGACTATATGGTCTATGATGCGTACTAGTTCCACTTTGAAAGAATCCCTTCATGTTCCACACGGATCTAATCCAATCAATTATGTGGTTAGGGCCAGGAACACATTTTCCTTTAATAATGAAACATGAAATACATTATGCACTCTCATGGATGCATGCAATTCTAGCATGTATTCAACTGGCATTATCTTTCGAGTTTCAAAAGGTCCACAATATCTTGCTACCAACTTGAGGGACTTTCTAATCTTAGCAAACTTCTTTTTGCCTACTTTTTAAAAACACATGTTTTCCCACTTTGAAATATATGAAAACTTTGTTCTTTCTTGCATTGATTTTCAACCTATCTTAGGCAACCTTTACAAATTTTTTCTTGATCTTTTCCATCTACTCTTCCATTCCTTCAACAAATCGGCCTAATAACAACTTTTTATGTTGGATTATCCCAACTCACTAGTGTATTACACTTCCTACCATATAATGATTCAAATGGACTCATTTTAATGAGGGTTGATTCCCATTATTCAACTAAATGAATATAATCCTCCCATTTTGATGGTTGAAATTGATTACATACATTCTAAACATGTCTTTAATGATTATGTTAGTCTTCTATGTTTTCCCATCTAACTCAAGGTGATACACTATATTGAGATTTAAATTTGTCCCAGAACCTTTGAACAAACCCTTCAAAAGTGGATCTCTATGAAACAATTACGATAGGCACCCCATGTAGCCTCACAACTTCTTTCAAGTAGATCACGGAATATTTGTTTCCTTGTGTGTTGTATTCTGCGGGGAATAAAATGTGTTTAGATTAGTTATTTTATCCACCACCACCATGATGGAATCATGTTGCTTCACTCTTAAGGAGCTTAGTAATAAAATCTTGTGACTACTTCCCACTTCCATACTAGAATGGGAAATGGTTGTAACAACCAGCTAGATGTTTATGTTAAATTCACCTTTTGGAATTCTAGAGATATGGCTATGTAATTAGCCACTTCTTTCTTCATTCAAGAAAAACTATTGGCTCCTTATAGCTACAATTGGTTTTTGATATCACAGGTGCTCAACATACAAGACATTGTGCATTTTCCTTTGCATTGTATTTTGACTCATTAGGATCTTGTACATATATTTTTCCTCTATATGTGAGTATTCCATCCTCTTACAACTCATAATATTTAAATTTTGTTGTAATTTTCCTTGTTATGAAATGTTTCTTTTGTTTTAAATGTTGTTGATCTAAATTTGCTGCACAATACTTTTATCTTTGATATCATTCCTATACATGATAATGGTTTGCAACATGCATTTCATGAGATTTCATGTTGAGTGCATCAGCCACTTGAGTTTCCTTTGCGTTTTATATGCTTAATTTCAAAGTCATATTCACTTTGAAATTCAAGCCATCTAGTTTTTCTGACATTTAATGTGGGATTTCTAAACAAATGTTTCAAACCACAATGGCCTATCCTTGGCTCAAATTTCATTCCCATGAGGTAATGTATCCATTTTTAATGCATGAATGGACTCTATTTCTAGATCATGGGTAGAATAATTACTCTCATGCTCTTTTGATTTTCTAGACTCATAGTGTACCATGTGATCTCTTTGTGTGAGGAATCCACCAAGCCCTTCCCTTGCACACATAGGTAAAAACCACAAAATATTCATTCGGGTTTGCAAGATTCAATATTGGCACACTTGTAAATATGTATTTCAATTGATGAAATCTCTCTTCACAATTGGGAATCCATTCAAATTTCATGATCCCTTCTTTTGCAAAGAGTGATTGGACTTGCAATCTTGAGAATATTGTTATGAATATTTAGTGACAATCTACAATACCATGAATAATGGGCCAAGTGACATTTCTTGGCAACCATGTCCTAATGACCTCTATCTTACAGGGATCAACTACTATCCCTTTTGTGGAAATTATATGCCCCAAGTAGTGAATCTTCTTTTGATAAAAGATGCACTTACTTAACAACATACAATTTATGGTCTCTTAAAAATTGTAGCACCATTCTTAATTTCTTCTCATGTTCCTCTTATGAACTTGGTATATGGAGTATATCATCTATGAACCTGGTAAAACTTGTCCATGTACTCCTTGAACACTCCATTCATTAGACACATGAAGCGCTAGTGCATTTATTAGCCCAAATGGCAGTACTATGAATTCACAATGCATGTATTTTGTCTTGAATGTTGTCTTGTTGATATCATCTTCCTTTATCCTCACTTTCGATGATAGCCTAATCTCAATTCAATCTTGGAAAATATTCTTGCACCTTTTAGTTGATCAAAAAAAATCTTCAATCCTTGGAAAGGATATTTGTTCTTATGGTGACCTTATTTAGCTATCTAAAATCAATACACATCCTTAATGTTCCATATTTATTTTTCACGAACAGGACTGGGGAACCCAACTTGGTGACACACTTGGGCATATATGTTGAACTTATGATTATCTCTTGAGGGATGAATCAATATACGATAATTTTTACTTTATTTGTATTCATCAATCATTCATTGGTTGAGAAACAATAATCACATATAAATTCAAATCACAATGCACAAAGTTTAACATGTAAACCCAATCGGGAAAAACATAAAAACTTATCTTTATAAATGTATGTACAGGAACTAGCCCTACTAGCTATAAAATATTGTAGGCACCAACCACCTGGATACACCAATCTCCTCAATTGAGAAACAACTTAGCAAGATGTGAGGCACCAACCTACTAGAGACACCAATCTCCTCAATTGAGCACCAACTCGGCAGCACCTATATAGGCACGAGCCTATTATTATAATATGTTCAGAATCAACCCTCTTTGTAAGACCGATCCCCTCACCTGACACCAACTCAACAATATATGTGTAGAAACCAATCCAAGATATTCATACACATGGTACTTTTGAATTCACTTCATTCTACATTCCACAAACAATCCTTCAAACCCTAGTCATATATAACCTTCATGCCCTATCCAGCCTCATAGTGTAACACCGGTTTCCCTAATTACGTAAATATAACTATAATTGTAGAAACCATGTGACAGGATATGTGTGGATGTTAGATTTGATGAACCTTTGTATAAAAGGTCAATGTATATGTATTTTTTGTTATTAATAGGAGATGGATAAGTGTTGCATAAGTGTTGCTTGAAGGGGGGAGGAGGGGTTTCCAAGATAGACCATGGATTCTATAAGAGATATAGTGAGGGGAAACATGAATGGTTGAGATGACCCCCACAAACCGATTCCCCCTCTTTGGGGTGTGACTCAGAACAATCCCTCGGCCCAGGATAATGAATTACCAATTGGCTAGTGGTACCCTGGAGGTCCTCCTCAAGAGTTAATGAGGAGATGGGGAAGAGGACCCATCTGCAAGACTTCCAAAAATGACCATGAGATAGGGATTCAAACCCACACAACCTTATTGAGAGAAATGAGGAATAGGTAATTCGTGGCGAAAGAGAGGGAGAAAGTGATCTATGAAGAGAGAAGAGTCAAAAGAAAAATATCGAGAAGAGAAAAATGAGTTTGTAGTTCTCTGGTTCGAGGAAGAACTGAGGAATAAGCTCATTATGAACATAAGAATATTTTGGCAAGGTTTTTTGTTACAAGCTGATAAACAAGGTTGTAAATAATATGAGTGACTGAGGAAACACTCATTGCATTCCCCTTTTCTTGGTGGAGATAAAACCATCTGACATGTTCTTGTGGGAAGAGGAGATTGATCTATGTCCTTGGTTGTTGTTGAATAAGAAAGAAGAGTTTCTCTTAGAGAATCATGGTCTAACTCAAGGTTGGACAACGGTAAATCCATGAGAGTGGATGTGTGTGCCTATGGTTGGGTGGAAACATGAACCCATTTCAGGCGTTTGCTTCACGAACTTTGGTTTTACGATAAGTATCTTCATACTCTCTCTACTGAAATAGGAATAGTGATTTAATACTTATTTATATGTATATGACTTAGTTTGATGTTGAATGGTTAATTTAGATATATGAATTATCTCTCTGTGAACCTGTGATTTTGCATGTTTGTATGCTTGACTCAGCTGAGCAGTTAAAGAGTTGTAAGATGTAAGCCTATAAGTATACTTAACTCAGCTGAGTAGTAGAGTCGTAAGATGTAAGCCTATAATAGTTTCGGTCTCTAAAACCCTCCCCCCTCGCTAGAAATTTCCAAGTTCAAACCCTATGGAAGGAGGATGCCTCCTTCATATATTTCACCCATCTGACCAAGGGCTCATGCCCATGTCCTTAACCCATCTGCGGCTAAAGGGATTAGTGCTTAGACCACAAGAATTTCCAAAGGACCCATGTGACCAAGGTCTGGGAACCCTATGCTAGGCCTAAAAGAAGTTAGACCTTCTGGCTTCGAAACTCCTGAGTGTTTCGACCCTACCATTTATAAATCGACCAAAGGCAGTTGGTAGTTACGGTTACCCACCTGGTTAACCGTCTCCTGACAGTTTTCTTATCTGGGGCAGTTAGACTTGCCCCCATTAAGCCTTGATCTATTCATTCATCGCGAAGTAACGTGAACCACCAATTTGAGAGTAATGGGAGCCATGGATCTGAAAATTCCAGTGGAAAGCACTCCTGGCCGTTGGATCAAACTTAGTAAAGAGGTAGTGCTAAGAACTTTAGTGAAGTCCCACTTCGGGAGAATAGAAGTGGCTTAACGCCAAAATTATGAATGTTGGAGTCACAAAGTTAATCTGGGTCGTTGATGGTAGAGGGACACGTGTCCATAGATCAACGACTATCTAGAGGTTCGGTCATCAGGAGGTGTCACAAGCTGGAATAAATCCTGGATGTGGATGATAAGTACACGTGGAGATAGATCAGATGTGTTCATAGTTTGGAACTTTCAAAGGAAGTGTGGTTCAAGGCAAGGAAACCCCCAAACATCGAAGTTACAAATTGACGTGAAACACCGATTGAGAATACTTTGAGATCCCTCTTATCCGTTGGATCCAGACTATACCCAACACTTCGGCGAAGTCTTGCTTCGGGAGGATGATGATGGCATGACCTTAAACTCTCCAAATATAAGAGCTATGAATAAATGCAAACCATAGATATCAAGACCCTTTGAGATCTTTCCTCACTATTAGATTCATATCATGGTCAGCCCAGAGTTGACCACTTCAAGAGAAATGAGTAGGTCACAACACTAACTCCCCGAATGCCAAAATTACGAAGTAATGGAGACCATCGACCTAGGGGTTACATGGACGCGACTTGACCGTGAGATTGAAGGGCTTGGAAGACCATCAGTCAAGGATGACATATTATAGTGATGTCATCCAGGGTGACGTGGACCCACAAGTAACATGCCATGTGTCACCTAGATTTATGTGTTTCACAGACCCCATAGGCCCATTAACATGTGACACATGTCACCCACTGAAGGGCCATGTGTCATCTCAACCTTGCTACATATCACACTTGACACTCACCATTTGGTCCATTTGGTGAGAGGAGTATGCAAGACCCACCTATATTTTCCTTCGTATCGAGTACGTTACCACTTGCAAGGGTGGACTGGCCCTAACCTCCTAGCGAGGATCGATGGTCGTTCTTGAACCGACGTGGAGATCTACGATCAGGGATGATTGTGGAGTCCCAACTAGCATCATGTTTATTTTCTTTCTCGAGTTCTACAATGGAAATTGCTCGCCTGTGGTGGAATTGATGCCAACCGTTGATCCTACCAGATATACAGATCAACAGTTTAGGAGGATTGTGGAAGTTCAACCTGTGCGGATGATAATTCTTTCCCTGATCTTTGTAATTCCTCTCCACCATAGATTCATGGATCTACGTGGACACACCTCGACCATGGGATCCAAGGGGTAATGAGAGACAGTTGGCGAAAAATTCATACTTCGGAGCTCCGGGAGGTTCGATAGGTAGGTGAAACTAAGAACCCTAGAGGATTCCAATCCCAGATTGACGTGGCCCGTCGATGTCACCTAGGGTGAGGTGGACCCCTATCTTGTATGCCACATGTCACCAGACTTGTACTTCTCACAGACCCTAAAAGACCCTTAGAACACGACATGTGTCACTCAAAAGGACATGTGTCACTCCTGGCCCTGGTGCATGTCATCCCCTACTGCATGAATGCTCGGTCAAAGGTTAGTGGGGACCCTTCAAGATTTTGGGTTTTCGAAACTCCAGAGGTTTGAGGTGTAGTGTCGAGAACAAGTCGGAAGGCTGAAGGTTAGAGCTACGTGGCAGTACCTCAAGAGTTCGCGATTTCAGGAATCCGAGGAATGTGTGCATAGAAATAAAAAGGGGCATTCAGAGTTGAACGTCGAACACCCCTCTAGCCTATGTGTTGACTAAGGAATAAGCCTCATTGTTGGATTGGGCAATGGGTGGAATTCCATCGTAGATTTCGAAATAATGGAAACAATATGAATGATATGGACTCATGTGATCGATGACTAATAATGCTCGAAGAGCTTCAGGAGGCAATAAATTGTGATTCAAAATTCATATTTCAGTATGGTGGTGATCGCGAGGAAGCTCGTGACAAGAAGAATTATAGTGGAGAGCCCAGAGTTGGGATTCATATAGTTAAGGAAAAACGAAATTATGATGCCCCATCCCTTAAAATATTACTTAGGGATCGGGTGTGTTACACATAGCATCATTCTCGGAATATGATCCCAGAATAAAACATCAAAACCTTAATACAATGCACATTGCAACATCAAAACCTCAAAACAATGCACATTGCAATATCATAGACATTCATTTCTTCATAGTGCACCTTAAGAACAAGAAAATCCTAAGAAGACTCCTCTTACACACCTTTAGGCCTCAAAAGGACACCCCATATCCTTTAGCGCACCTTATATCACTTACGCACACCTCAAACTTAATATCTTGCTTGGTTTCAATACAAATGTGCACATCTATCTTGAATTTATAGTATTTTTGTCCTCACTTGCGGGGTTGACCTATAAAGACTGGCTAAACCAACCTAAATGTTCTGGTTGGGTTGTCGAACGAAAAAATTCATATCTCCTCATTCCTAAGGAGTTAAAGGGAATGGAATATACCATTAGAAAGGTATCATAATATTATGTCCAAACATATAACCTATACTCCCATTTCAAATAGGTATATAGAGTAAAAGTTCCTTCAAATATAGGGTATCCAAAATGAGCATCAATTATCCAAAAACAATGTTTCCAACAATATCCATATTGCATCCTTTATATTGGAAATATGTAGTCTCCCCCTATATTTTACATCAATGACAACAATATTTCCAATAGTATATACCCCTTCCTTAACAATTCTTCAAGCTACATCTGCAACTCCTTCAAATTTGGTGTGCCCATTCTGTAAGGTGTCTTGGACATTGGGGCAACTCCTGGCATCAAACCAATAGAGAAATCAATGTCTCTCTTTTGTGGAAATCCTAGGATTTCCCAAAAAACAATCTTCAAAATCCCTCAAGATCATATGTTCTTCAATACTTTTCACTTTATCTTTGGTTTCCTCTTCCATATGGGTGAAAAAATATGACATCCCTTCTTGAAACTCCTTTTCAAATGCATAGCTAAAATTTCTCTAACAACCACAACTATTGTAATGCCTTGAATCTTTCCATGCTTCCCTTCTTTATCTAGACATGTAATTGTCTTGTTGTAACAGTCTAGGAAAGCATGTTTTTTTTTCCAACCAAACTGTGCTAATTAAAAAATCATATGAACCCAATGGTGTGATGTTCACATCTACCTTTTTGTTGAGTCCATTCATGTCTGTTGGAAAATATTTAACTAGCTCATTGATTTTCCTCTTAGCCCCTGTGGTTAATTGAACTAACCAATATTTTTTATGCTTACTTCGTTGCAAGTGAAATATTTCAACAATGTTAGAGTTTATGTAACTATGGCTAACTCCATAATCAATTGAAATATCTATGGGTTGGTTATCAATCTTACCTTCCACTTCAATCATGGGGAATTGATATTCTGCTTACTTGTTGTCCAAGGATGCATAAATCCTTGGCATATTTCCTCCCATGTATTTCATCATTTCAGCCTCCTGAATGTTGTGGAAAATCCTCATTCTTTATCCTATGTGAGAGAAGTCCCTATATAAGTGATTTCCCTCACATCCCCAACATTATACAAGCTACTTCCTTGGCCTTTTCCCAAATGGATCTGTAGTCTTGTACTAATTTTGGGTTGACCATCCTTACTAATTTTCTTGGGAGTTGTTATTGAAAACAGGTGGCTTAAAAAATTTCTACCTTTGATCCTTTTTACCTTTCATCTTATCATTCCAAGCTTTGCAGAAAAGTAGCTTTCCTCTTCTCTACTCATAAAGATGTTTTTCTCTCCTTATGGATTCCTCCAAAGTCCCGGGGTTGTCATATTGTATTTTGTCAATATAGAAAGAAGGTAACCCACTTAGAAACCTTTGGATCTTCACCTTCTCATATTTTATGAAGTCAACATACTTCAACAATTCAAATAAGCTCTTCTCATATTCGTCCATTTTCATGCTTCCCAACTTGAGTTAAAATAACTCTTTCACATTTCTTTCATAATAATGCCCAAAAAAATATTTCTCTTGGAAATATCATTTGAATTGCCTCCATGAGATCATTTTCTCATCAAGGTGTTTCACTTGCTTAAGTTGATCCCACCACATGGTTTCCTTTCCTTGCAAGTGATAGGTTGCAATTCTAGCTTCTACCCTTGAGGGGTAATCATGCAACTCGAAATATTTCTTCATCTCCAATAACCAGGTTGTTGACGAGCGAAATGGTATGTCCGTCAATTGAGAGAGTGGAACCGGTCCGGGGTTGTCTAAATAACCCAAGCTGTTTGGAATGAACCACCCTGATGGGTTTAACGGCTCCGTTGGCTGCTCTAGAATCCTAAGAAAACCAAAGAGAAAACTAATCTAAACTAACTAATCTAACTAAAACAAATAAAAAAAACTAAAACTAAATATAAGAAACTAAACTAACTAATAAATAAAAACAAACTAATACACTAATCTAATTAAAAAACGAACTACAATATAAACTAAAACCAAATACGAATTACACTAACTATTCTACTAATTACTATTATTCTAACTCTAACAATTAACCGTCTAACTATCAATTATAATACAGCTTATTCACAAATATACAATATACACAATTGGCAGATTTGAATAAAACCTGTAAAACTCATGTGCTTTCTGCCCTAAGACAGCGAGAGATATTTTTTGATTTTTATATTTTATGAATAAGAAATAAAACTTACTGAAATTAAATGATCTAATATATTAAACATATATATCTAACGAACATTACTAACAAATATACTAACAGATAAATGATAGATTGACCTGGAAGCGCTCCTAATTTGTCCTGTATATGATGACTTCGAAGTTGGTTGGAGGAAGTAAACTCGCACCGGTTAGTCCATAAGCTTCTCGTAAACGATAGGTTGCGCTGCTCTTTGAGTTGTTTACAGGACAAACAAGACATAAAAAATCATAACAATTTTATGATTTATAAATCTCTGCAATAAGGGAAACACGTTATGCAAAAACTTATACTTTAGAATTCAACTTATGAAGAAGAGAAATCTGTCGTTCACAAATTGAATTAAGCAATTGCTATGTTCTTTAAATACTTAGAAGAAACCAGATATGGATAACAATGATTAAATTATATCATTTGCACATGATTAAGATAGCTAAAGTAGTCATTAACTAGATACAAATTGATATACACA
>SNQJ01S0020955.1:72239-92498 GCA_010110895.2 Picea sitchensis
TAGATGCTTAGATTTAAACATCATATGCTTCATTAATATTTTTATCATTTCATAGTCTTCTGTTACAATGTGAGATTCCTTTGAAATTAATGCCTCATTTTGCTAATAGATTTATGTTTTTCTCCATATCATGCATATTTCTTTTCTTTAAAATTTAACTTAGATATAAGAAAAGGCCTACAATTTGATCTGACTATTTATTTGTGTTTTAACATCATTCTCGTTACTTTGTGGAATAGAGATAATCAGCCTAAAAGAAAACGCATAATCTTATCCTCCTTTACTTTCCACCTTCATGACAGTACCAGTTGCAAGGCAACCTAACATCAAGCCTCGTCTCTTGGATCAAACCAGTATTTCTCTAAATTTATTTAACACTATTTTACAAACAAAAAATCACTGGGTTGACTTAGAATGTTCATGGGCATCAATTGAGAGAGATATCAGTATCCAGGAAAACTGGGAGTTTCAACAGAGAGAGTTGAGAAACCGACAATAGCATTTACCTTTTTATTAGTCTTTTTTCTATTCTTAGCTCCCTCTGTTTTTTAATATGCCTTGACAGTATACTTTAAAGCCTTAAAGTATAAACTTAGGAACAACATATTTTTGGCGCCATTGCTGGGGAACGGAGAAACATTTTTTTTTTTCTTGGGGAGAACGACATTGACGATTTATTTCTTTGATAGTGAATGAAGTTTGAAAACCTTCTAAGGATACCTTTATCTTTCACTTGGAAACTCCACATTGTTTAAGCTGGCTCTTAACCAGAAGAACACCAGAAAGAATCCAGACAATAAGCAAATTTCACCTTTTTCGGACCCCGAAAATTTTCTAAAATCAAGAAGATACTTCCGCCAGACTGTCTCATCCACAAATAAATTTTTTTTACCTAAGTTTACTCAGTTTGACTCAGAAGATCATCACAGTGAATCAAGCATTCCACCCCTTTATGGGAAATACCTCATTAATAAAATCATCCCCCCTGAATCAGATCTGGTTCTTTCAGTCTCTCAGACCGAGGCTTTCTCAGCCTTTTCCCACACCAATAGAAAATGAAGAGCTGTATCGCTTCCTATAGAAACTCATTCTCCCTCCATTCTTGAAGTTTAGTTTCCTACATCTCAAAACTCAAACAATTATCCTTTATATCTTGACTCAACTTCTGTTGATTCACCTGTATTCTCACCCTGTGGTTCTGAAGGAACGAACCCACATTCCCCAAGCTCTTCTTTCTCAAGTTTCTTCCCTTTCGATAATCAGTTTCTCGAAACCCATCGTTACAACCCCCAGACACTAATTGTTAACTCCAGAATGGCCGCGGCCTAAGGAGGTGGGGTTGGAGGTGCTGCCGCGGGTGGTCAAGGAGGAGGAGCGGGTGGCCAAGCACCACCTCTTCGGATATTTGCTAAATTTTCTGCAAGATATACCCCTCTAGTTCTACCGGTCCCTCTCCATGATTTACTAGAAAATTACATGAAAAACCTACCTAAGTTCATGGGAGAAGGCGACTTGACAGTAGCCAAACACATACTTTTTTTTTATCAATTCGCAGACATTCATGGATTGGAACATGAAGATGTTTACTCTCAACTCTTTGTTCAAACTTTCAAAGGGCAAGTGAGAACCTGATTTTGAGGCCTATCCATCGGATCTATACCATCATATGATGAACTTGAAAACACTTTTGTCAGACAATGGGGTGAACGGAAAGACCATCTTTATTATCTGACCGAATTTGGAGTTCTTCTAAAGAAAAACTTTGAATCGGTCCTCGAGTTTACACAACAGTTTAACAAATTGTACAATAAGATCCCAACCGAGGTCAAGCCCTCACAACCTGCAACAAAAGTGACTTTCGCTAGAGCTTTTGACCTCGACTTCGCCCTGTTATTAAGGGAGAGAAGATCAATAGATCTTACCAAGATGCAAGATGATTCCCTCGAAATCGAATCTAATATGATGGCATCAGGAAATATGAAAGCCAAATTCGATACGGGAAACAAAGAAATCAAGAGATATAGGGATCAAGGAGCACCCTCTGGATCAGGAAGATCTTCAGAGGACAAAATGGATGATATGGCTAGAATCATCAAAGAACTGTCAAACAAAATATTGAGAATGGAACTAGAACAAGATAAGAATGAACATTACCCTAGAAAGGATTTAATAAAGAACCCTAACCCTCAAAACCACCAGAAACAAATTAAGAATGAAGATCAAAAGATCCAAACTCCTTTTAAAAGTGAAAACTTTGTAGGAGGACAAGACTTGAAGGGTTTTGAGGAGTTAGAAAAAGATATGAACAATCTTGGTGATGACTGCCTACAACCTTACATAAAAAGACATTATTATGAAAAGTCCTTGACTACAGAGTATAGGACTGAGAGTAGAAAGAACGACAGTGTTTCAGAAGATTTGACCTATCAGGGAATAGTGGATGGGATAATGGATGAACTTCACCAAAAATTCAACCTGAGACCTAGAAACAGGGTTTCTGCAACCGTTCGAGTTAAAAAAATACTGCTGAGGTTTGAAATTGATGAACCAGTTTCAAAAAGCATTGAGAAACAGACTGAAGGGACTAAGGCTGCTAACATCAAGTTTATTAAAAAAAAGGTAGCGGAAACACCACCCTTGAGCATGCAAAAACTAGATACCCTTGTTACTGAAACAAAGGCCCCTCAGCCAAGTAAAACTGAAAAGAAAGGGTCGGAGGTTCAAAACATGGAAATCAACAAAACCATTGGAAGTTTCAACCTAGAAAATGAAATCAATAAGATCAAAATTCCTATTCCTCTTGTAGAACTGGCTAAAAACTCGATATACCGAAAAAAAATTGCTAAAATGATTAATTTTTTCGAAAATGAAAGTTAGGCCGATGTTATAAACTTAGAGGATGGAAAAACTAACATAATTTTTGGCCCATACTTCAAAGGTTCCAAAGACATGTTTCCCCTTTCTACATTACTTTGACTATTCTCGACCATCTGCTCCATAACTGCATGTTAGATTCTGGGGCATCTCACAATGTGATGCCTAAAACAATCATGGATAGACTCGGGCTTGAAATCACCAAGCCCTATGGAGATTTATATTATTTCGATTCAAGAAAAGTCAAGTGTATAGGTATGCTAAAAGAATTAGTTGTAAACCTTGCACAAGTACCTTCAAAAAGTGTTTTAATGGATGTAGTTGTTGCAGATATACCCCTAAAATATGGCATTCTCTTTTCCCAATCTTGGGGTGCCAAACTTGGAGGTTCCCTTCAACTTGATATGTCATACGCAACAATTCCAGTTTTCGAGGGGTAGTTCACGTGGCTGTATAGGGAGACCAGGTTAGCATTTATGGTCAGTGATCCTCTCAGCCCAAACAATTATCATGTATATATTGTAGATCAGGATTTAGGTAATTGTATATTATCTATTGATGATGATGTGGATGCGTGTATAGAAGAAAATTGTAAAGAAAATAAAAAAGAAAAAGAACAAATAGAACAGGATGTGTATAACACTGGTGTTTGGAAAATGTTTTTTGACGGTGCCTCATCTTGTCTTGGAGCCGGGGCTGGAGTAATTTTTGTGGCACTTGATAACCAATTCATTATCCTTTTCTCTTATAGGCTCCAATGGAACATAGACCACACCAATAACGTATGTGAGTACGAAAATCTAGTGTTAGGGTTAGAGGTCGCTAGGAAAATGAAAATTAAAAACTTTGAAGTTTTTGGTGAAGCAAAGTTGATCGTGAGACAGGTTAACCACCAGTATCAGGCCAAACATTCTAGGTTAAGGTCATATCGAAATTGTGTTTGGGACCTAATCGGAATTTTTTTCTCCTCTGTTAATGTTCATTTCGTCCCGAGAGCGGAAAATCAGTAGGCGGATGCTTTAGCCAAAGAAACTTCGACTTTCACACCTCTCACTTCTTTCAAACTTAAATATCATATACAAATGAGACATAGACCTTCCATACCCAATAACATACAACATTGGTAAGTATTTGAGGACGATGAACAACTCTGAAAATTTCTAGAAACAATAGATGAGTTCGCCGAAACCCATGCTGACCAACAGAACCAAAATGATCCTATTTGGATCATGCAAGAAGGGGAGGAACCCCAAGACTTCCAGGATAAAATCACAAATCACTGGATGTTGGTTTTAAAAAATAATCAGATACCCAAGGGCCTAATTCCCTTAGAAAGTCTTTTTAGTCATGATGACATCCCTTTGAAGACTACCTTACAGCCTCAGCCGGAGGAAGTTGAAGATTGCAATATAGGTTCTGATGAGAGCCCCAGACTAGTGAAAGTGTCTAGGTACCTGTCTCCCGAAATAAAGAGTAAACATGATGAGTTGCTTAGAAAATACAAGGATGTTTTTGCCTGTTCTGATGACGAGTTGAGAACTTATGATACAACCATCATGGAACATAAAATCCCACTAAAACCAGGTGTCAAACCTTTTAGACAAAAACTAAGGCAGATTAACCCTATCCTATTACCGGTAATGGAAAAAGAAGTAAAAAAACTCATGGATGCTAAAATCATAGTTCTGCTAAGATACTCTCAGTGGGTAGCCAACTTGGTCCCAGTAAGAAAGAAAAACGGTGATATCAGACTGTGCGTCGATTTCAGAAACCTGAATCGATCACCACTCAAAGAAAATTACCCATTGCCTAAGATGGATCACGTCTTAGAAAAAATAGTTGGAGCTAACCGAATGTCTATGATTGATGGTTTTTCAGGTTACAATCAGATCACAGTGCATCAAGACGATAAAGAAAATACTACTTTCACTACCCCGTGGGGTACTTTTATGTACGATAAAATGCCTTTTGGTTTGATGAATGCAGAGACTACTTTCTAGTGGGCCATGGATATCAATTTCGTGGGTGAAAGGGATAAATTTGTTGTTATCTAACTTGACGACCTGACCATGTTCTCCAAATCTGATGCCGAACATCTAACACACCTTAGGAAAACCTTTGAGAAATGCTGAAATTTTGGTTTGTCACTCAACCCCAAGAAATCTCATTTCGCGATGCAATAAGGTAAGCTCTTGGGCCATATCGTGTCTAAAGAAGGAATCAAAATCGATCCAAAAAGGGTTGAAGCAATAGACACTATAAATTTTCCTAGAAATGTAAAAGAAATCCAGTCTTTTTTAGGAAAATAAATTTCTTGAGGATATTCATTCCTAACTTTGTTGAGATTGTTAAATTGATAACAAATATGCTCAAAAAGGACAACAAGGTGAGATGGACTAGAGAATCCAAAGCGTCATTTCAACACATCAATAAAGTAATTAGTGAAGAACCAGTCTTGGCAAGTCCAGATTACATGAAAGAGTTTTTGATTTTTTCTTTTGACTCAGAACATACCATTGCAGTTGTCTTGTTACAAAAAAACAAAGAAGGTTTTGAGTAGCCTATTGCGTTTTTCAGCAAAAGCCTCAGAAATGCTGAGTTGAAATATGATATAATGGAGAAACAGGCCTACGCAATGGTGAAAGCTCTAAAGGCTTTCAGAACTTATGTGTAACATTCAAATATCATAGCCTATGTACCCTCTATCTTCGTTAAAGACATCCTGGTGCAACCAGAAAACGATGGAAGAAGAGGCATGTGGTTAGCTAAGATCCAGGAGTTTGATCTAGAAGTCAAGCCAACTAAAATTATCAAAGGTCAAGTTTTAGCCAAATTGCTTGCTAAATCAAATTTAAAAGCGCTTGGGATAAATCGGCTACAAGAGGACAAGGGATTCCTGGAAATATAAGAGCTTGATATCACTGTACCTACAGTCGAAATCCAAGATAAGTTTTCGGTTTCAGCTTGGTATCGCGACATTGTCCATTACCTACTCATGCTTCAATGTCCTAGTGATTTAACCCCATCAAAAACTAGGACGCTAAAGTTACATGCTATAAAATACTGTATCATAGATGCTAAGTTGTTTTGGAAAGATCCCTTGGGTTTTCTACTAAGGTTCTTGGTTGAGACTAAAATGGAAGGGGTTATAAATGAATTCCATGTCAGAATATGTGGAGGACATCATGCTTGGTGAGCAACAGCGTATAAAATCTTAAGAGTCAGATACTACTGGCCCAAATTGTTCATAGAAGTGAACACTAAAGTTTGAAATTGCGTCCCATGCTAGTTGTTCACAGGCAAACAGAGAATCCTAGATTTACCCCTAATTCATGTTAAAACCGAAGCCCCGTTTTAGTAATGGGGACTTGATTTCATCAGAGAAATTCATCCGCACTCTAGTGTGCAACACAAATGGATCCTAACTGCTACTGATTATTTCACTAAGTGGGTAGAAGCTATCCCCATAAGCAACGCAATTGACTCAGTAGTAATTGGTTTCTTGGAAGATAATATCTTATCCATATTTGGTTGCCCTCGAAAAATAGTCACTGACAATGTGCAGGCTTTTAAATCGATGGCCATGATAAATTTTTGTCAAAAATATAACATCATACTAGGGAACTCTACAACTTACTATCCCCAAGGAAATGGTCTGGTTGAATCATCCAACAAAAGCCTGATTACCATGATAAAAAAGGTTTTGAATGAAAACAAAAAAGCGTGGCATACCCATCTAAAATATGCTTTATGGGCCAACAGAATAAGTACCAAAAGATCAATCGGGATTTCCCCTTTCCAGATGGTATATGGCACTGATGTTGTTTTGCCAATAAATCTTTCTCTGCCAGTAATGAAACTCTGGCAAGATTCCAATGAAGAGCTCAATGACGTTACTAGGAGAATAAACCAGCTGATCAAAGTCCAGCAAAATAGGGTCGAAGTAAATGAAAGGGAAATCCTGAAAATGTCCCACAGGATACAGAAATCCCCCCACAAAACACAGAGGCCTTACAGACAAAAAAAGCAGAGACATAAGCAGAGAGGAGGTACGGGAGACCTCCCGAGTCTAGTAAGCTTACGCCCCCTTCATCACCTGGTGTTGATGTCAATACGCCTAAGGTGATAGGAGGGAAAGGATCTACAGAGCTAGGAAGTCGTATAGCTTCCTTAACCCCCTCAGAGTCTGCTTTTGTATTCCCACAGACAGGAGCCCTATTTGTTGATGACCTCACCTCAATCTCCATAGATGAGATTCCTCCTTTTGATTATTTTTTCAGCAGAAAAAGGAAGTTCGTCCTGAAACAAGAGATGTATATGAAGGAGGGGATTATGGTAAAAAATAATAAGGTCTTGATAGATGGAAAAAATTTGGAGGAGGAGGATTTCGCTACAGAGATAGCAGGTTCCATGGGATCCATGTTAACAACAAACTTTTTTACTGTGGGAAACATGAGAACGAGGATAAAGAAGAGTAATAACATGGTAGCTCAATTACAAGATCTGTTAAAGAATGCTAAGAAGAGCATCAGAGAAGAGGTGAGTAAAAGCTTGCAGCAGACCAGGGCTGCCGAAAGGATAGAAATTCAATCACTCAAATCAAGCCTGGACAAAATGAACCAGAAGATACAAGCAAGTCAAGTGAAGGTTTCTCAACAAAAGGAGCATGCACAACAGTTACAGGCTAGGTTAAATTTGATGGAAGGTCAGGTTATATATTTAAAGGATTTTCAAACCCTCTCGCTAGAAACACATACAAAGATAGAAGTCGAGTAGCAGGGACTGATCTCCAAAATAGGGATCGTCTAGAATTACCTTCAAGATGTAAGCGAGTCTCTTGATAATATTATTTTACTAGAAAAGGAAGCTAAAGAAGCAAGGAATACTTTCCAGAAAGCGGTTGCATGTTCAGGGAATAAAGAGGTGACAAAAAATATAAAGCTCTCTGTCACAGAACAAATAAAAGGAGACATCATGCTCAAGGTATGGGAAACAAATATGTCTAAGAGCAAGAAGATAGTCAAAGAAATAAAAGACGATTGTGAAGGAATCTTCGATTCTTTGGATAAGCAAGCATTAGGGATTGAAAAAGATGACTACTCCGAGTCACTGGGGAAGATAAACATTGAAAAGAAAAAATTGGACTGCAAAGAAGGTTTGAAGAAGATTCAGACTGAAATTTTACAATTGAAAGAAATCAATGTCAACCTAATAAACAAATGGTTGGTACAGTCCAGTTTAAAATTGCAAGTGATCAAGTTTTCTGACCAAGGTTTTGAAGAGCGATTCCCAAAGGTACAAAGAAAGTTCTATCTGTTTGAGACTAAAGATCTTCCAACACCTCCTAGAAACTTTTTCCATTTTCTAGAGAAATGTATTGAATGTGTAGCATCAAAGGAGGAAGAGACTTAGAATAAGAAATGAAGTATCGTTTGGAAACTCATACTGTTGAAATGATAGATAAACAAAAGTTAATCATGCAATGGTTAAGGTTACAGTTTTGTAACTACTTTTCTCCTAGGAAGTAGGAGATTGTTAACCATCAAGTATGGATGACCTTGTATTAATACAGGGAACAAAGACTGAAACAAGGCTTTTTGATCTCTCTGAAAAAGATTGTTGATGAAGTAATTTTGAACAAACTCTAAATTAATAGAAATGCAGATTGAAGATTCTAGATCTTGTCACTTCTGAGTTATGTGTTTCCCTGTCATCTCATCTTTCTTACACATGTTTAATTGATGAATGCTTGACCACAATTTAGTGCAACCTCTACTGTGAAAATTATTATTTTTGTTGTTTCAAATCATTTACAGTTTTTCCTCTGTATTCGTTATCAACAGATACAAGACCTGTAGATGCTTAGATTTCAACATCATATGTTTCATTAATATTTTTATCATTTCATAGTCTTCTGTTACAATGTGATATTCCTCTGAAATTGATGCCTCATTTTTCTAATAGCTTTATGTTTTTCTCGATATCATGCATATTTCTTTTCTTTAAAATTTAACTCAGATACAAGAAAAGGCCTACAATTTGATCTGACTATTTATTTTTGCTTTAACATCATTCTCGTTACTTTGTAGAATAGAGATAATCGGCCTAAAAGAAAACAGAGAATCTTATCCTCCTTTACTTTCTACCTTCATGACAGTACCAGTTGCAAGGCAGCCTAACATCAAGCCCAGTCTCTTGGATCAAACCAACATTACTCTAAATTTATTTAACACTATTTTACAAACAACAAATAACTGGGTTGACTTAGAACGTTCATGGGCAGCAATTGAGAGAGATATCAGTATCCAGGAAAACTGGGAGTTTCAACAGAGACAGTTGAGAAACCGACAATAGCCTTTAGCTTTTTATCAGTCTTTTTTCTATTCTTAGCTCCCTCTGTTTTTTCATATGCCTTGAGAGTATACTTTAAAGCCTTAAAGTATAAACTCAGGAACAACACCATGTACCCAACATGTACCTCAACCATATACCAAATACATATACCAATATAACCATCAAAAGTTCTCTAGCAGTACATCACACTATCCATAACCAAATACCATAAACCATTACATCAAACCATGTGCCAGAACCTCACTGTTATACAACCTTTATCTTTAACATACCTCAACCAAAACCCCTCATCAATTTCATCATCCAAATATGATTTTTAACTATCTAATAGACCTGGTGTAAATGATCACATACCTGCAAACCTTCCTTAACTTTAACAACAAGAGACTAGCATTTTGTCAAACTTTACTTTGGTCTCACATGACTAATTTTGGATTAGTCAAAAACCCTAACTTGAAATAATCGTAACTATGTACTTGTAATGAATAAAGATCTGAAAATGGTAAACAATGTTCTCCAGTGTCTTTTGTGCAATTCCTCCAGATTTCACTACTTGGAACCTCTCAGAAAAGGAGTTATAACAAAAATGGCATACCTTGTTGAATTCTGGCTTATTCTAGAGAGTGAACTTGTAGAGCGTGCCCTCACGAAATGTTTGTTGTGTGGATCTGAAAATTGTACATAGAATACAAAATATTGTACTATAACCAATGCATTTGGTCTTACTGAATTTGGATATGTTATGAAGAAGTTATGACGTTTTTACCCGAAACACCTATTTTAGACTAGTTTCATGACTAGCCACAAATCCTGATTTCCATGGCGTGTAACTCCAAAACTAAAATGACTCACAAGATGAAATTTGTATCACATATACTTGAATATGTTTCATCAATGAACTCCCAATTTTATGGTCATAATCATTTTAGAAAAAATGTTATTGCAAAAATGGTGAGATGACCTGTAAATAACATACCTTAGAAAGCATCATCAAAATAATTTATCCTCTCTTCAATTTCGTCCTTATTTACTTCACCTTTGATCTAAAATTTAGCTTAGATATCCTTTGGTTACCTTAGTCACTTGTATATATTCAATATGCTCAAATGTGATTAAAATAAGAGAGCATTGTTGTTGGACCTTGACCAAGTTTTGAGGATCCTTGGTCAGGTTTGACCAATTTTTGGGACTTCGACAGGATGTCAAAGGCGTAGCACAAGACGAAGCGAAGATCACGGGATATTGGCCCCTTTTAGGGCACTTTTTGGGATTCAGGATTATGTAATGGGTATGGGAATGTTTGCCCATGGGTTTACCCATGCTTAGGCCTATTTTGTAATGTATAAATAAGTAGCTAGGCAAAGTAAGTAGAGAGCTACAAGTTCGATCTGTGTGATCGAAAGTGCTAAGTGTTGAGTAGAGATTGGTTTTGTGCATATTGTATGAGGCTTGTAGAGATTAGTGCAAGTGAGTGTAAGAGATTGAGAAGAGGCTTAGTGTTGTAACCTATCCGAGGAAAGGAGGATCTAGCGAGGTGCACAGATCTCCTATCCTCTGCAGAGTAGGGTTTTTGTGGCTTTGTGCATGTAATTGATTGAAGAAGCTAATAAAGAAGACGAGGATTTGGTGGACATATCCCTAGGGTGGGGCTGAACCACGTACATGCTGTGTTTCTCTTCTTTGTGTGATTTGTTGATATTTTTATATGTTAACTTGCTTAGTTCTTCGATATAGATGAATGATAGGTAGATATGTTGTTTCTTTGTGCTTAATAATGAGAGTAAATGTTGATCTGACCTCTGTGAATGTGCTTAGTGCTTAAATCTGCTAGATCCGATCTGTTTCATCATGCTAAGTGCTACTATAGGCTATATCTGGTTGAGTATTGCAATGCTCTGTAATTACGGTTTAATTGCGCTATAAATACTGGTTAAATATTGATGATGTATATTGTTAAGTACTTTTTTAAGGTGCTACAGTCACAGATATTTGTCCCAGCTAAGGTTGCAGACACTAGAGTCCTGCAACCATCCCTGCCTCTACCTCGAGTGAGATTTCATCTGCTTTGCAGTTATTGCTGAAAGGGCTGGTAGTTAAGGTTTTGTTGGTGTGTTGTTGTAGAGTTGAACCCTAGGTCTGCCCCTGTGCCAACAAATGGTTCCATTGTCGGGACTGAAACTGTGATTGTTGGGAACTAAGGAAAGAGAAGCTATGTGCGAAGATCCGACCTGAAATTGTGAAATCTCTGTGCGTAGATCTGTCTCTCTAGTGCACAATATTCTACTTGATCTGTGAATCTTTGTACTAAGAAAAAAAGTCAAATCTAAAAAAAGAAGAAAGATCTAAAATCTTTGTGCTCTGAGAAAGGAAAAAGTCAGAATTTTTTCTTAAAGAGGTAAGATTGACAAGATCTGCGCTCTGATAAAGGTAAGAATAGTGAATTTTTTTAGATTTTGAATCTTTTTTCTTTGTTGAAGATAAGATTAGTGGAAATTTTTGTTTCTAAAGTATGGATCTAGGTATATTTGATAATATTTATCCTAGCTTGAAAACTAGGGCATTGATAGATGAAAAAAGATTTGATATGAGTAGATCTGATAAGAATAGTGAAAGATATGTTATACCTATGCATAGAGAGAATGTTTGGAGTAACAAATGGATGCAACATCTTAGAAAGATTTTTTTTCAGGTTAGCTACTATGATCCTAGTGCGCAATACAGGAAAGGTTGGGGATCATTTAAAAGAAAACGGGGATTAACCATTTGTTACAATTGCAAAAGACCGGGACATTTGGCTAAGGAATGCCCTAGTAGAAGATCTTGTTGTCTTTGTTGTAGAGTTATGGACCATGAAGTATTGGATTTCCCTAGAATGATTTCTAAGGTTGAAAGAATGAATATGAACCAAGAAAACCCTAAGGCAGATCTAGAAACTGAGATTATGGAAGAAGCCCAGAAAGAATCAGAGAAAGTATTGCTACAGATGAAAGAAACCCTGAATGATCACCGACATATCAGCTTATTAGAGATATTCAAAGAAAAAGAGTGCATTGAAGCAACAATAGGAGACTTTGGCATTGATTGTGTTCTGAATGAGGAAACACAGGTGAATATCATGACAGAAAGAACTTGGGAACTTTTAGTGGAGCCTGCTATGATTCCTTCATTGGGTGGAATAGGATTTTTTCAGAGGAAAACTTATAACCCTATTTGGAATACTTACCCAGATATCTATGAGTTCTCATGGAGCTTCGACAGAGGAAGATTTTGAGATTGTTAAATTTATTGAGAACAATGCTCCATTTACTATGTTACTAGGAAAACCTTGGATTGAAAGAGATCAGGCCAGAAGGAAGGAAGAAGAAGTCTTAGAGCAGAAGAAGCAAGAGTTGAAAGATTTCATGACTAGGAGGATGACACAGTTGATTGAAGAATAGGAGAATAGATCGAAGCTAATTAGGATCAGAGACTTGGATGTCAAAGTTGCACAACCACAAGAAGATTTGTAGAAGACTGAAGAACCTATCCCAGATAGAGAAGAAGTATTACCCTTGAATCTTAGGAAAGAATATCAACAATGCAAAGTTACTATGGAAAAATAAGACAAGAAATAGAATGGAAAGAGGAATAACGAGACAAAACTCACTGGAAAGAAGGCTCGAAAGCTTAGCAAAAAGAGAGAAAATATCGAAGAGTTACAGAAGGGTCCAGAGGGAACTTCGCAAAGGGAAAAATTACAAAACAGGAACTTCGTCGGGATATCAGAACAACGTCACATGGAAATTCGCCATAGCGAAGAAATATAGACGTTGGGAATAGTATAACCTTTAGATCGACCCCCTGAATGGGTAGAAATGCATTTATGGTAAGACAACTCACCATCAGACCATTGGGACCATGCCGTAATGGATAGAACTGAGTTAATGGAGAATTCTCGCCTGTTGGAGAGATCTGTTGCTTCGTTATTTATTTATTCTGTAGGACCTTGAACCAAGAACACTTTTTCTAACCGTGAATCTGAGCATGCAGATTAGTTGATTCCGCACACTGATCATCACGCTATCACTATCCATCCCGTTGCATTGACTAATTACTCTTCAAACCCGAGAGATTCGACCACGAGCGCGTATGTCCAAAGAACTTAACGTAGTTGAAGAGTTTGTGAAGGAGGTACTCAATGACATCATGACTGAAAGAGTAAAGTCTGAAAGAGTAATGTTTGTGGGTGTACAAGCATTGTCAATGAGAGGAGTGCAAGCCTCTCTGTCGACTGCTCGCAGATCTGGGTCATCCCGACCAACAACAGAGAAGAGACCAAGCACAAAGATGACCTAGAAAATGTGAGGTTGATCTCGACCATATTTCCTGATTACATCCCACCTTTGGCCGATGTGGTGAGTCGAGATAGTGTGCTAAGATATTTTGAGTACACCATGGTTACTGCATACCTCTCGAAGGGGATACGTGCAGTAATAGCATAGCAGGACAAGATCGCAGTGTTGAAGTTCAACGACTTCAACCTCAAAGATTGAAAGAACCATATCATGCTCACTCCGTACAAATACTTGAAAGGATGAAGGGGAAGAATTCAAAGATATTCCCTCAGTCGTGGAAGATGAACCTCACGCAGTCCACCCTACTGAATGTAATGAAAATCCCACACTTCGAAAGGCACTAGGAAGTTGACACCTGTGTCAAGCTACTACTTTCATGTTACCATGGTGGCTACTTATGGGTCGACCGCCATATCATAGTCGATCCGATGTTGATCCATAGGATCACAAGATTGAGTATGCAAGGACCTAATCTACAGGACTTCTATCCAGGAAAGGCCACAGATCACGCACTAGCACATTAGATCAAGGATACATACGATGATGTTGAGAAGGGGGCATGAGGCTACAAGGTAGCTTCCATCCAGAATGGCGCAGTGCACCTAGCATGTTAGTTAATTGAAGGGAAGCTAGTAAGGAAGAACCGACCCATGCAAGTCACAGGCTTTGTCATTGACCTTGCAGGGAAATGCATGGAAGGTCTATAGATGAATTGGGTGAAGTACCTAGTTAATCAACTTGAACTGGACTGTCACAAAGCATAAGATCAGGGCTATGAATTCCATTTTAGCTGGCTCTTGATCCTCATCGTGTTTGTTTCTTGGGAAATGCCGAAAGGTGTGACCTTCCTAGACATTGAGCCATTCGAGCTACTTGCTGTGAAGTTCACTACGCTCTAGTACTCAAGCGATATGAGAAAACAGTGGCATTCGAACACTTTTTTTCACACATATTACCTCCAGCTGAAGAGAGCCATCAAAGTTGAACTACACATGACTTCGAACACCCTACAGAGGTTCCGACCCCTAATGAAGTTCCACACAGATCGATACTTCATCTACATTATAGCATGAGAAGATGAGCATAAGGAGGAGCTTCAGTCGTACTACAAGCTCATGGAAGAGGACCTTGAGGAGATCACTAAGGACTAGTTGACAAACCTCCTTATTCCCACAGACCCTGCAGAGATGTCTGACCCTGATATCCTAGAGACCATGCACAAAGAACATGATACACCTGGACACAGCTGAAGGAATAAAACCGAAGAGGTCCAAGAATTAAGTAGCGCCTCAGGCAAGACTGCTTCAGTATCACATGACTGAGGGGGTGATGACGAAGTAGAAGAGATAAATGGAAAATAATCTAAATAGAAACAAGGTGAAGTAAAACCGCCTAGAGATGAGATTGATCCCCTGAAGAAGAGGAAGGTTTCTCCCCAGAAACCTTCTTCCTAGAAGAAATCCAAAGCCACCATGACCAAGATGTAGACTATACTCACTACTGATGATTTTCACTTCATCATAGCAGCCCTAAATGACAGCTCACGAGAAATCATGGAGAAAAAAGAAGCCAAGAAGGAGGAAATGTATGACAGAATTGAGGTCGAACTCTGAGGGGTACATCATGCCCTTCAGTCTAGTCACATAGTGTCTACTGCGCCCCTACCATCTAGAGAACCGGAGTTGGGAGATGATCCAACCCAACTCCAACAAATAGTAGATGCAATCAAAGCTTGCCTTCGTTGAGCACAAGAAGAAACATACCAAGACACCCAAGCCTTGAAGCAAGTGCAAGGAGTACTCGTAGAGAAATGCCGAGTTGGAGAGTAGGAGAAGGTTTCTCTCCAGGAAAAATTGGAAGAGGAGAAAACACAGATGCAACAAGAAAAGGAACAGTTGCTCGCAGAGAAACTCGAAGTGAAAGAAGTAGCCAATAGATAACTTCGGTCTATGATAGGCTTAGAACCACAGGAAGAATACTGAGTCATGCATCAAGTAGAGCAGCTCGTAGAAGCTATCCAATAGCTACAACAATGAATAATAGACTTAGAGTTCTGCGCAGTGCCCGACACTCGCAGGATGTAAGGGATCAAAGAGATGCAACTACTCGAGGAACAGTTGAGAGAATAAAGTCCCTTGCCATGGAATGCAAGAAATTGAGTGATCGTAGTTCCCAAATGTATGAGCGACTCACTAAGAATCCAGAACTGAAGACACTAGAGTCACAGCTCCAAGAGGTGAAGTATCAAGCAGAAATAATACAGGTACAGTTGAAGCCCTTGTTAATTGTTGAAAGAATGAAGCGATCCCAAGAACAACGCAGTGCTCAACAGTAGGTCCACACCATTCAGAGCAGAGTCATGGAAGTCACTCAGAATCTCTAACCTATACAGGATGAGGCTCTCCAGCTATTCACAGAGATCGAATGCCAAGGAGTAGAACTGGAGCAAGTCATCACTGCAGCAGAACAACGCCTAGAGGGACCTATCAATGAAGTTGTTTTCCAAGAGTTTGTTGAACAAGAGACTATGGCACAACAAAAAGTCAAAGAAGCTCAAGCCAAGATCGAGGTTTTGGAGGTAGAATTATCCAGATCAGAGTGACTTAGGATGAATCACAGGTGAGTGTTGGGGGCCTATTGTCCCTTGACCAAGTTTTGAGGATCCTTGGTCAGGTTTGACCTATTTTTGGGACTTTGACAGGATGTCGAAGGTGGAGCTCAAGACAAAGTGGATATCGCAGGATCTCAACCCCTTTTAGGGCCCTTTTTTGGATTCAAGATTATGTAACGGGTATGGGAATGTCGACCCATGGGTTTACCCATGCTTAGGCATATTTTGTAATGTATAAATAAGTAGCCAGGCGAAGTAAGTAGAGAGCTACAAGTTCTATATGTGTGATCGAAAGTGCTAAGTGCTGAGTAGAGATTGCTTTTGTGCATACTGTATGAGGCTTGCAAAGCTCAGTGCAAGCGAGTGTAAGAGATTGAGAAGAGGCTTAGTGTGGTAACCTAGCCCGAGGAAGGAGGATCTAGCAAGGTTCGCAGATCTCCTGTCCTCTATGGAGTAGGGTTTTTGTGGCTCTGTGCATGTAACTGATTGAAGAAGTTAATAAAGAAGACGAAGAGTTGGTGGACGTAGCCTCGGGGCGGGGATGAACCACGTACATGTTGTGTTGCTCTGCTTTGTGTGATTTGTTGATGTGTTTATATGTTAACTTGCTTAGTGCTTTGATATAGATGAATGATAGGTAGATATGTTTTTGCTTTGTGCTTAATAATGAGAGTAAATGTTGATCTGACTTGTGTGAATGTGCTTAGTTCTTAAATCTGCTAGATATGATATGTTTCATCGTGCTAAGTGCTGCTAGAGGCTAGATCTGGTTGAATACTGTGATGCTCTGTAATTAGGGTTTAACTGCGCTGTAAATACCGGTTAAATATTGATGATATATATTGTTAAGTGATTTGTTAAGGTGTTACAATCACATATCTATGTCCCAGCTAAGGTTGAAGACACTGGAGTCTTGTAACCACCCCTGCCTCTACCTCGGGTGAGACTGCATCTACTTTGCAGGTGTTGCCGAAAGGGCCGGTAGTTAGGGTTTTGTTGGTGTGTTGTTGTAGCGTTGAACCCTGGGGTTTCCTTTGTGCCAACAATTGCCTCTTATTTGTACTTTCATGTAGATTCCTCAAGGGGTTACCTTTTAACCATCTTAACCCACTTTCCTTATTTTAGAGTTAACCCACTTCTAACCACTTTTCCACTTAGTAATGTATGCATTAACTTTATTATTTAAATAATTATTAATCAACTTAAGTATATTATGGAGAAATTAACCTCATTGTGTTATAATTAATTACTCATAATTATCATATTAGTAGTTATTTTAATTAGTGCTAAACTTCTTCTAAAGGGGGGAAAGAGAAAGTAAAACCTCATTAATTACTGGGCCATGAGTATTAGGATAACCGAAAATTGATTACTAGATAATTAGTTTGTGGAGAATAATTATCTTTAATGAGGTTTAAGTAATTATTTACCAAAGAATGGTATTCTACAAAATATTAATTAAGTATTTTAATTGGACTATAGGAGAGGGACATATGGTATCCTCTAGTTGAGCAAGCCTAAGCACCCTATGGTGACATGGCAAATTGATGCTGACTAAGAACATCAGTGTGATGGCGCATGCTAATATTCAATGGGGTGACGAGGTGAGTGGGGTACAATAGGATTTGTAAACCTTAGGTGTCGAATGGATCCTAACTATAGATCGGGAGATCTTGCATGCATTGATATTGTCCATTTGAGATAAAGGGAATATTCCTCAAAACCATATTCATCGAAGGTAAGCAAAGAGTGTTCTAGGAGAAGGCTTGAGTTACGATGGTTGCAGGCCTGTGTGGATCGAAGTTCCACTGTGGTGGGCTAGGCTAGTGTCACATCAAGACCAAGGTGTCACCACATTAGTTGGCGTGGATAATGTAAGGTCACGAGGATGCCATGTGGTAGTAAGAGAGATGTGGCCTATGTAAATCCAAGAACTTTAGAAGGTCATAAACTTTGTTCCAGAACTCAATTCTGAGTGAACTTACCATTGTTGGAAAGTTCTTGATGAGAAGAAGACGATGGATTTGTGATAGAGGAGATTTGAGATGATTGTGAAAAATGAAAAATTTATACCCCATCCCTTAAAAAGGCACTTAGGGGTCGGGTGTGTGACAAAGTGGTATCAGAGAAGGAAACAACACTTGGCTTGCTTGGGCTTATGAAAGAATCGGATAATTGTTTTTTTTAGAAAACTCTTAAGGGGGAGGGAACCCTACCCTACCCTATTTATCAGAGAAATATTCAAACACTAGGCCTGGATGGGATGGAGAAAATTCATGGGGCTAGTTTACCTAGGGCTAAGATGAGCCTGTTGAGAGTGTTTTCTATCACAAGGAGATTACCTGCATAAGTTTCTTAAGGATAATGATTGCAAATTGAAATCTTGTTGTGAAATTACTCAACAAAAATTGAATCATGTTGGATTGCAGCAAAAGAATCATATCGCTTCTTTAGGGAAATGATAGCCACTCCTACATAAGTGGGATTATGTTGATGGATAGTAATAACAATACTTGGAGGAGAATGGACTGAATAAATGGAAATATTTCCTACAAATGTGGGCTTATGAAGCCTCTGCTAATTAAATTTTTTCTTAACCAGAGATTAGGCCTTGTGATTACAATTTTCCCATGTTTAGAGGCCTTATGGAAATAGGCAAGGTTAACTTACTTGACCTTTCATAACAAAAAAACCTACTATTGGGATAATTCCCTTTTTGAAAAATGCAAAGGAGTCTGATGGACTGAGGACAACCCTCATGGAAAAATAGGAATGCATTTGCACTGTAGGCATCGGTAAAATGCTTGGTGCATATAGACTTATTATAGTCTATCATTGGGTGTAAAATATGGTGATGTCATAGATCATATAGTTAGTGGTGATTTGAATTATAGCAGCATAAGTAAGATGCTAATGATATTGATTGTATATTACACTATGAGGATAGCATAGAATGGTTAATGAAATGTTGATCCCAAATGTGGTAAAGGAAGTGTTGGGGCACTTCGATATGACCAATGGGTCAAGATGACATCTAGAGATGGATCGTAGACATATAGATACGACTTGGTATACGAAAGTAAAAGTGAGCAAGAATCTAGAAAATGATTCCCTTGATAAAAATGCATGTTGACCAAGAATGAATTGAGGCATGAAGAAGAGAATAGAAGTATTTATATTACTAGCTTGCGTAATACAATAACTACCCACCTGAATTATGATTTATGGAAGGTTGTTTATAGTAGAAAGGGGGAAAGTAGCCCTTGTTGGTTGTTGCCATGTATAGAGGGTAGCATCAGTATGAATTATGGATGTGAGACTAGTCATATGATTGACATTAATATATCGCTAAAGAACACTAATATTAAAACTAAAATGTCAATGTGAATAGATGAGGCAAAAAGGTGCAAGTGATGCACCTACATATATACAAATATATGTATACCTACTTAAAAGAAGAATATGATTTCCTTATCAAGTAGGATGTGAGGCAAGATGTGTACTTACCATATCTGAGCAATGCCATGGATGCATGGTTAACCCTATGTTGGAGGGTTTGATTATATCGATGAAATAATAGCTTGAGGAGGATGTGTCCCATTTCCTCGGGAAAAGCTAGAATAAATTGTTGAAATAATAAATGAGTAGGGAGGCCCTGTTGTCATGATAAAAGACGACATGATTATGCCCGTGAGGATTGCATGAGAATGATTGTGGAAAATCATGAATTAAATGATGTTAAAGTAAAGATGCATGTGAGATGTAAAGTACACCTATGGTAAACACACATAGGCTTATGATGATGTATGTGGTTAAGTGCATTATGAATGAAATTTAACATAATAATGAATATGTGTGGATGAACAATATGGATGCATAATAAAGATGCATGCTTATATCATGTTAAGCCCTAATATTGGCTCATTACCCCTTAATTGGGGCATATTAGATTAGTAATGCTATTTTATTTATGTCGTCTTTAAGCCATTAGTTGTAATTTAGATTAGTAATGTTATTTTAATTATGTCAGATTTAGGCCATTATTTGTAATTATACCTCCTAGTCTCCTATATATACCAAGGAGAC
>SNQJ01S0020955.1:92508-122511 GCA_010110895.2 Picea sitchensis
TGTGTGATTGTTTATTTATTACTGCTCATTATTGGATAATAATTCTACATTGATATAACATTTGAAGAAAAAGGATTATAATTATGTTATTACTGATTCACCCCCCCTCTCAGTAATCCAACACACATCATCATCAATAGATAATATACAATTACCTAAACCTTGATCAGCAATATATACAGGATAATTGTTTGGGCTGAGAGGATCACTGGCCGTAAATGCTAACCTGGTCTCCCTGTACAGTCGCGCGAACTGCCCCCTGAAAACAGGAATTGTTGCATATGTCATGTCAAGTTGAAGGGAACCTCCAATTTTGGCACCCCAAGATCAGGACAAGAGAGTGCCATATTTTGGGGGTATATCTGCGACAACTACATCCATTAAAACACTTTTTGAAGGTACTTGTGCAAGGTTTACAACTAAGTCTTTTATCATACCTATACACTTGAATTTTCTCGAATCGAAAGAATATAAATCTCCATAGGGCTTGGTGATTTCAAGCTCGAGTCTATCCATGATTTCTTTAGGCATCACATTGTGAGATGCCCCAGAATCTAACATGCAGTTATGGAGCATATGGTCGAGAATGGTCAAAGTAATGTAGAAAGGGGCAACAGTGTCTTTGTGACCTTCGAAGTGTGGGCCAAAAATTATGTTAGGTTTTTCATCCTCTAAGTTTATAACATAAACCTGACTTTCATTTTTGAAAAAATTAATGATTTTAGCAATTTGTTTTCGGTATATCGGGTTTTTAGCCAGTTCTACAAGAGGAATAGGAATTTTGGTCTTATTGATTTCATTTTATAGGTTGAAACTTCCAATGGTTTTGTCGATTTCCATGTTTTGAACCTCCGACCCTTTCTTTTAATTTTTACTTGGTTGAGGGGCCTTTGTTTCGGTAACAGGGGTATCTAGTTTTTGCATGCTCAAGGGTGGCATTTCTGCTGCCCTTTTTTTAGTAAACTTGATGTTGGTAGCCTTAGTCCCTTCAATCTATTTCTCATTGATTTTTGAAACTGGTTCATCAATTTCAAACCTTGGCAGTGTTTTTTTAACTGGAACGGTTGCAGAAACCTTATTTCTAGGTCTCAAGTTGTATTTCTGGTGAAGTTCAGCCATTATCCCATCCGCTATTCCTTGATAGGTCAAATCTTCTGAAACACTGTTGTTCTTGCTACTATCGGTCCCATACTCTGTAGTCAAGTACTTTTCATAATCATGTCTTGTTATGTAAGGTTGTAGGCAGTCATCGCCAAGATTGTCCATTTCTTCTTCTAACTTTGCGAAACCCTCCAAGTCTTGTCCTCCTACAAAGTTTTCACTTTTAAAAGGATCTTGGATCTTTTGATCTTCATTATTAATTTGTTTCGGGGGGTTTTGAGGGTTAGGGTTCTTTCTTAAATCCTTTCTAGGGTAATGTTCATTCTTAGCTTGTTCTAGTTCCATTCTCGATATTTTGTTTGACAGTTCTTTGATGATTCTAGCCATATCATCCATTTTGTCCTCTGAAGATCTTCCTGATCTAGAGGGTGCTCCTTGATCCTTGTATCTCTTGATTTCTTTGTTTCCCATATCGAATTTGGATTTCAGTTTTCCTGATGCCATCATATTATATTTGATTTTGAGGGCATCATCTTTCATCTTGGTAAGATCTATTGATATTCTCTCCCTTAATAACAGGGCGAAGTTGGGGTCAAAAGCTACAGCGAAAGTCACTTTCACTGCAGGTTGTAAGGGCTTGACCTTGGTTGGGATCTTATTGTACAATTTGTTAAACCGTTGTGTAAACTCGAGGACCGATTCAAATTTTTTGTTTCGAGGAGCTCCAAATTTGGTCAGATATTAAAGATGATATTTCCATTCACCCAATTGTCTAATAAAAGCGTTTTCAAGTTCATCATATGACGGTATAGATCCAGTGGCTAGGCCCCAAAACCAGGTTCTCACTTTCCCTTTGAAAGTTTGAACCAAGAGTCGGGAGTAAACATCTTCATGTTCCAATCCAAGAATGTCTGCGAATTGATCGAAAAATTTTATGTGTTCGACTGGTGTCAAGTCACCTTCTCCCATGAACTTCAGCAGGTTTTTCATGTAATTTTCTAGTAAATCATGGAGAGGGACCAGTAGAACCAGAGGGGGATATCTTGCAGCAACTTTAGAAAATATCCTAAGAGGTGGTGCTTAGCCACCCACTCCTCCTCCTTGACCACCCGTGGCAGCACCTCCAGCCCCACCTCCTCCAGCCGCAACCATTGTGGAGTTAATGGTTAGAGTTTGGGGGTTGTAAGGATGGATTTCAAGAAATTGATTATCGAAGGGGAAGAAACGTGAGAAAGAAGAGCTTGGGGAATGTGGGTTGGTTCCTTTAGAACCACAGGGTGAGAATACAGGAGAATCAACAGAAGTTAAGTTAAGATATATAGGATAATTGTTTGACTTTTGAGATGTAGGAAACCAAACTTCGAGAAGGGAGGGAGAATGAGTTTCTATAGGAAGTGAGGAAGATCTTTTTTTTCTATCGGTGTGGGAAAAGACTGAGAAAGCCTCGGTCTCAAATACCAGAAGAACCAGATCTGATTCAAGGGGGATGACTTTATCAATGGGGTATTTCCCGTAAACGGGTGGAATACTTGATTCACCGCAATGATATTCTGAGTTATACTGAGTAAAATTAGGTCAAAAAATTTTATTTGTGGATGAGACAGTCTGGCGGAAGTATCTTCTTGATTTTAGAAATTTTTATGGGTCCGAAAAAGGTGAAATCTGCTTGTTGTCTGGATTCTTTCTGGTGTTTTTTTGGTTAAGAGCTAGCTTAAACAATGTGGAGTCGCCAAGTGAAAGATAAAGGTAGCCTTATAAGGTTTTGAAACTTCGTTCACTATCAAAGAAAGAAAGTGTCAATGTCGTTCTCCCCAGGGAAAAAAAAAATTGTTTCTCCATTCCCCGACAACGACGCCAAAAAGATGTTGTTTTTGAGTTTATACTTTAAGGCTTTAAACTATACTATCAAGGCATATGAAAAAATACAGGGAGATAAGAATAGAAAAAATACTGATAAAAAGGTAAAGGTTATTGTCGGTTTCTCAATTGTCTCTGTTGAAACTCACAGTTTTCCTGGATACTAATATCTCTCTCAATTGTTGCCCATGAACGTTCTAAGTCAACCCAGTTATTTGTTGTTTGTAAAATAGTGTTAAATAAATTTAGAGCAATGTTGGTTTGATCCAAGAGACCGAGCTCGATGTTAGGTTGCCTTGCAACTGGTACTGTCGTGAAGGTGGAAAGTAAAGGAGGATAAGATTCTATGTTTTCTTTAGGCTGATTATCTCTATTCCAAAAAGCAATGAGAATGATGTTAAAACACAAATAAATAGTCAGATCAAATTGTAGGCCTTTTCTAGTATCTGAGTTAAATTTTAAAGAAAAGAAATATGCATGATATGGAGAAAAACATAAAGCTATTAACAAAATGAGGCATCAATTTCAAAGGAATCTCAGATTGTAATAGAAGACTATGAAATGATAAAAATATTAATGAAGCATATGATGTTGAAATCTAAGAATCTACAGGTCTTGTATCTGTTGATAATGGATACAGAGGAAAACATGTAAATGATTTGAAACAACAAAAATAATAATTTTCATTGTAGAGGTTGCACTAAATTGTTGTCAAACATTCATCAATTAAACATGTGTAAGAAAGATGAGATGGCATGGAAACACATAACTCAAAAGTGACAAGATCTGGAATCTTCAATATGTGTTTCTATTAATTTAGAGTTTCTTTAAAATTATTTCGTCAACAATCTTTTTCAGAGAGATCAAAAAGCCCTGTTTCAGTCTTAGTTCCTTGTATTTATACAAGGTCATCCATAGTTGATGGTTAAAAATCTCCTACTTCCTAGGAGAAAAGTAGTTACAAAACTGCAACCTTAACCGTTTCACGATTAAATTTTGTTTATCTATCATTTCAATAGTATGAGTTTCCAAACGATACTTCATTGCTTATTCGAAGTCTCTCCTTCCTTTGATGCTACACATTCAATACATTTCTCTAGAAAATGGACAAAGTTTCTAGGAGGTGTTGGAAGATCTTTAGTCTCAAACAGATAAAACTTTCTTTGTACCTTTGGGAACCAATATTCAAAACCTTGGTCAGAAAACTTGATCACTTGCAATTTTAAACTCGGTTGTACCAACCATTTGTTTATTAGGTTGACATCGATTTCTTTCAATTGTAAAATTTTAGTCTGAATCTTCTTCAAACCTTCTTTTCAATCCAACTGTTACTTTTCAATGTTTATCTACCCCAGTGACTTGGAGCAGTCATCTTTTTCAATCCCTAATGCTTGCTTATCCAAAGAATTGAAGATTCTTTCACAATCATATTTGATTTCTTTGACTATCTTCTTGCTATCAGACATATTTGTTTCCCATACCTTGAGCATGATGTCTCCTTTTATTTGTTCTGTGATAGAGAGATTTATATTTTTTGTCGCCTCTTTATTCCCTGAACATACAACCGCTTTCTAGAAAGTATTCCTTACTGCTTTAGCTTCCTTTTCTAGTAAAATAATATTATCAAGAGATTCACTTACCTCTTGAAGGTAATTCTGGATGATCCCTATTTTGGAGATCAGTCCCTATTGCTTGACTTCTATTTTTGTATGCATTTCCAGCGAGAGGGTCTGGAAATCCTTTAACTCTATAACTTGGCCTTTCATTAAATTTAACCTAGCCTGTAACTGTTCTGCATGCTCCTTTTATTGAGCAACCTGCACCTGACTTGCTCGTATCTTCTGGTTCATTTTTTCTAGGCTTGATTTGAGTGATTGAATTTCTAGCCTTTCGGAAACCCTAATCTCCTCTAAGCATTTAATCACCTCTGCTCTGATGTTCTTCTCATCATTCTTTAACTAATCTTGTAATTGAGCTATCATGTTATTACTCTTGTTTATCCTCGTTCTCATGTTTCCCACGGTAAAAAAGTTTGTTGTTGCCATGGATCCCATGGAACATGCTATCTTTGTAGCGAAATCCTCCTCCTCCAAATTTTGTCCATCTATAAGGACTTTTTGTTTTTTTACCATACTCCCCTCCTTCATATACATGTCTTGTTTCAGGAAGACCTTCCTTTTTCTGCTGAAAAAATAATCAGAAGGACAAATCTCATCTATGGAGATAGAGGTGAGGTCATCAACAAATAGGGCTCCTGTCTGTAGGATTCCAAAAGTGGACTGTAAGGGAGTTAAGGAAGCTATGGGACTTCCTAGCTCTATAGATCCTTTCCCTCCTATCGCCTTAGGCGTATTGACATAAACACCAAGTGATGAAGGGGGAGTAAGCTTACTGGACTCGGGAGATCTCCTAGACCTCCTCCCTTGTTCTGTCTCTGGTTTTTTTGTCTATAAGGCCTCTTTGTTTTGTGAGGCCCTTTCCGTATCCTATGGGACTTTTTCAGGATTGCCCTTCTTCTGTGCTTCCTATTTGAAGCCTGGGGGAACATTTTCTTACTCCTGGGGGAGGGTGATTTCTTCTCCTTGCAGTACTTTGGGCAAACCATTCTGTCTATGCTTCTGAAAGGTCCGAAAACTAGCTTACAGGTCAGACGACAGTTTTTGTACTCGTTCTAACACCTCTTTATAAGTCTTAGTCCCTTTGAACATATCATTTGAAGGGGATTCCTCATGGTCATATGCTTTCATATTGAAGTGGGCCATGTGTTTCCCCACTAACTGGTAAGTATTGTGCTTCCTGTGCTCGAGGTATACCAATTTATCCCCCTCCAGTGCTATCACTTCAACCTTGGAATGACCCAGGTTGAGAAGTGAAAATTTTCCAATCTGAACGGGAAAAACAGACCAAGTTTTCTTTTGAGCTGTCTTTAATTCTATCCTAATTCCACTCGTTACTATTTGATAAGATACTTCCCTGCACACTAGTCTGTCAGGGAGGAATTTTGGGAGGGCATGTGGAGGAATCAAACATCTGAAAACTTTAGGAGAAATTCTCCTCTATAAACCAGTCAGCAATTTCCCGAAGGCTCCCTATGAACAACTCTGATATGCGTGGGGGTGCACAGTCATATATCATCTGGTGTAGTAGTATTACCATGAAATGACAAATCTCATAGAATGAATCTTTGGCGTTCTCTTCCCAAAGTTTAGAATGATATTCATGAATAGGCTCCGGGTAGGTCGAATTCCAACTCCAATTCATCAGAGGGAAAGGAGTTAAGAAGAATATAACATCCATGATGTATGCAGACATATAAAAGGTTGTTGTTTGGCCTTTTGATCTTGCAGTCTGGTACTCCATAACCTCCCTCGCTATGTTATCGGATTAAATCTTATCCCAATTGAAGTTCTATCCTTCTGCAGCGTCATGCAAAAGAGGTACCCATTCTGCTGGGAAGTGGGTAGGACTTTCTTTACCACAAATAATACATAACATCATCACCACACAAACCATATACTCATTTAATGACATCGTGGCGTAAACACCATGTGTGTCGGCCCTGAATTTTTCTTTGTTTCTCCACCAGTCCTTTATTATGTTAGGATACGTTTGGTATGACTCAAAACATTCTTTCCTCTTAAACTCACTAATGAAATCTTTATTATAGATGTATTTTTGCCAGGAAGATAGTTTATACATTACTTGTATATGTTCTCATCTGAAGGAGCCAATGAAGACCCCTCGACTATCCAGAATGCTCCTTGTCTGCAGGTCTGCTCACTCTAAAGCCCAATTGATCATGTCGTTGTAAGTCAGGAGTCTTGGCCGCGTAGCCACCTTGTGAAGTTCAGACTCCGCTATATCTGAGAGTTTGTTATCGTCATCATGGGGGAAGTTCTTAATCTCATAATCAAGAGTTTCAAAAATCTGTCTCCAGGATTTTATGGAATCGATGGCATGCAGTATTGTATCAGATACAACATCTCCATCTGGGCTCGAGACCTCTGCAACATCCTCATTTTTCTTCGTGGCCTTCTTGTGCGCCATGGTAGTTACACTGGACCAGAAACCTATTTACAAAGAAAAGTGTATAAATCTGGACAAATGTGACTTGCTATAGGGGTAAAGGTTAAGAATGAATTTCGACACACAAGACCTTTATTAATCTCTAACTTTGAGCTATAGCGAGCGTACTGATACCATCGATGAAAAAATAAATGCTTTAATTTGAAAGATATGCTTAGAGATATGAATTCACGTAAAAAATATTTGCATTTACCTGTTACTAATATTGTCGTATATCGGCGATTTCAAAGCTTAAAACCCGAAAATCATTGCCTTCCTTAATTCCCTAAAAGAAAAAAGTAGCTTAGTCATCATTAATTGTGTTTCGCAAACAATTTAATCTTTTAATCTTACGGTTTGTTTGAAGAAAATGCGATTTCTCATTTCATAACTTCGGGGATCCTGGTGACAGGGGATATGTCATGAGTAAACCCTGGATCATGAAATTGCGATGGTACTAGCGAGGTGCGAAACATGATTTCTCATTTCGGAACTTCGGGGATCCTGGCGACAGGGGATATGTCACAAGTAAACCCCAGATCGTGAAATTGTGATGGGATTAGCAAGGCGCCAATCATTCATATTAAAAAGACTTTTAATTAATCATGATTAGTGGACAATTACTTTTTAATTTTTTACTTTTCGGAAAAACGAGGACCGGGAGTTTGAAGGAGAGGAGTTTGAAAACATTTTAGCAAAGAGAAAACCGAAACGCGAAAAACCGAGGGAGAGATAATTGGGTTTAGGGATTTGATTAATTACAAATTAAAGAGTGCTTTGTGGTAAACAGCGGAAAAAGTAACGTTCATTCCTTCCCCCTTTTTACTTTATATTTCCTAATACTTTGAAATGGCTTTGTTATTTCAGCGTAGGGAAAAAGGGACAGTTGAAGGTCACACCTCGAGAAGAATCCAAATTTCAAAACCCAAAAGGAATGGGTGATTCTGACACATTTCTATTTCAGAGTAAGGGTAGCTCCATTGCTCAGGAAAAGATGAAGCTTTACTTTCGAAGGGTGGAAAAAATTAATCTTCGTGTCAACATTAGGCTCCATCTAGGGATCTCGTTTCCTTATGGGATGAGAAGAACATGTAGACCAAGTGCCTTCATTGGGTAATGGAGTTGAATATTTGGCTCTGTGAGACAAATAAGGAGAAAAAATGAACTAGGGTCTCAACGTCAACCTTGAAAACTCTACAAACACAAAAATTCCAACTATCCCAAGCTAGGTTTTCAATAGATTTCTTATCCCAAAGCTAACCTCAAAACTATGTAGGATAATCAAAACCCAATTAATCAATCTTAACAGGCTTTTCGTGATTCTGTTTGCATCAAGGCAAGTATTTACACTGCATTTGATAAGGATATATTAGAAACCTATGATAGAATCCAATTGAAAAGAAGAGAAATTACCAGAGTATCTTTCAACTCAAATATAACAACTTTTATCAGATAGCAGGATATTGCTTCACTGCCAGCGAGCCTGTTCAGTACCCCGGTGAAGTTATCCGACTTCCCACATTGAATTTCCTTTCACCACTTCATTTTTCACAAGCATTTAAATGCTGAGATGAGGGAAATCAATAAGTATGAATTTCCTTTCTTCATCTCTTTGAACTAGATGGGGGCAATCAATATTGAATTTCCTTTCACCATCTCTCCGTATAATTTTTTTTTTTTTTTTTTAGATCTTAAGTGGCAGCAATCAATGAGTATGAAATACATTCAGGAATATATCTATTTGAAAAAGAATCAAAGTCTGTAAACTCATTTAAATCGCTTTGGGTCAATGTTCTCACCTTCTTTCAAAAATCAAGGGTTTCAGAGGACTTCTCAACGAAAAATTTTTGACCTTTAGTATAGGGAAATTCCTTGAGAAAAACCGATTAGTTATTCATGTTGGGATAACTAATAAGGTTAGGATTAACCTAGACATGTTTACGATCCAACCATAGTCAAAAAAAGAAAAACACAACCTGCTCTCTTTCTTGGAAATATGTTCGAGAGTTTCCAATGACCGAAGCGAGACCTCTCTGTCCTCAGGAAAATTCATTGATTAGACATTTCTGATCCGGCGAGAAAAGGCTTTACTATGGCCAAGGAGGAGGGTAAAGGAGTTTTAGGTAAGCTGCTATACATATGGCTGTTCTTGGTATTGTACTTTTCAGAGTTTTTTATCCGGNTAGAGGTTTTTTTTTTTTTTTTACAACAATGATTTATTTATTGTACTTTTCATAGTTTTTATCCAGATTTATTTTTTTTAAAAAGTGGGATTTCATACCTTTACGAGTTCTTATATTGCTAGTCCAAAGATTATTCGTTCATTACCTTTTTCATTGTGAGAGGCTTGACATGAGTACCTGTGCATTTTGGGACTTTTAGTACCTCAAGTCTGTTGTCTCGCGATAAACTTTTCCTGCGAATAACATAACATTACAGTCCTTAAGAAATGACATGANTTATTTATTTTTATTTACAAAAAGCATGAAAACAAACCGGTATATACAATGATAATTTAGAAACACATTATTGCATGAAGTGTTTGAGGTGTTGCCCATTTACAGGGGTATTAAGAATGTCTCCATCTAGGTTTTCTAATAACTAAGCATTTTTTCCTTCCACGGCCGAAATTTTGTATGGACTGGACCAGATTGGATCGAATTTGCCATGTTTTCCAGTGTCTTCCTTTCTAGCTTCCCATTTTAAGACCAAGTCGCCAGGGAGAAATTCTCTATCTTTCGCTTTCAGATCGAATAAGGATTTCATTTTGTCTTGATACCTTTGCAACTTTTCATTTACTTCGGCCCTATTTTTCTAGACTTCGACCAGCTGGTTTATTCTCCTTGTAATGTCATTGTGCTCTTCATTGGAATCTTGCCAGAGTTTCATTACTGGTAGAGAAAGATTTATTGGCAAAATGACATCAATGCCATATACCATCTGGAAAGGGGAAATCCCGATTGATTTTTTGGTACTTATTCTGTTGACCCATAAAGCATATTTTAGGTGGGTATTCCACGCTTTTTTGTTTTCAGTCAAAACCTTTTTTATCACGGTAATCAGGCTTTTGTTGGATGATTCAGCCAGACCATTTCCTTTGGGATAGTAAGTTGTAGAGTGCCCTAGTATGATGTTATATTTTTGACAAAAATTTATCATGGCCATTGATTTAAAAGCTTGCGCCTTGTCAGTGACTATTTTTCGAGGGAAACCAAATCTAGATAAGATATAATCTTCCAAGAAACCAATTACTACTGAGTCAGTTGCATTCCTTGTGGGGATAAATTCTACCCACTTAGTGAAATAATCAGTAATAGTTAGGATCCATTTGTGTTTCGCACTAGAGTACGAATGAATTTCTCCGATGAAATAAAGTCCCCATTGCTGAAACGAGGCTTCAGTTTTAATTGGAATTAGGGGTAAAGCCGATATTCTCTGTTTGCCTATGAACAACTAGCATGGGACGCAATTTCGAAATTTAGTGTTCACTTTTGTGAACAATTTGGGCCAGTAGTATCCATCTCTTAAGATTTTATATGCTTTTGCTCGCCAAGCATGATGTTCTCCACATATTCCCACATGGAATTCATTTATAACCCCTTCTGTTTCAGTCTCAAACAAGCACCTCAGTAGAAAACCCAAGGGATCTTTCCAAAACAACTTAGCATCTATGATATAGTATTTTACAGCATGTAACTTTAGCATCCTAGTTTTTGACGGGGTTAACTCACTAGGACATTGAAGTGTGAGTAGGTAATGGACAATGTCGCGATACCAGGCTGAAATCAAAAACTTATCTTGGATTTCGGCTGTAGGTACAGTGATATCAAGCTCGTCTATTTCCAGGAATCCCTCGTCCTCTTGCAGCCAATTTATCCCAAGCACTTTTAAATTTGATTCGGCAAGCAATTTGGCTAAACCTTGACCTTTGATAATTTTAGTTGGCTTGACTTCTAGATCAAACTCCTGGATCTTAGCTAACCACCTGCCTCTTCTTCCATCGTTGTATGGTTTCACCAGGATGTCTTTAACAGAGCTAGAAGGTACATAGGCTATGATATATGAATGTAACACATAAGTTCTAAAAGCCTTCAGAGCTTTCACCATTGTGTAGGCCTGTTTCTCCATTATATCATATTTCAACTCAGCATCTCTGAGGCTTTTGATGAAAAACGCAATAGGCCGCTCAAAACCTTCTTCGTTTTTTTGTAACAAGACAACTGCAATGGTATGTTCTGAGGCAAAAGAAAAAATCAAAAACTCTTTCGTGTAATCTGGACTTGCCAAGACCAGTGCTTCACTTATTACTTTCTTGATGTGTTGAAATGACGTTTTGGATTCTCTAGTCCATCTCACCTCACTATCCTTTTTGAGCATATCTGTTATCAATTTTACAATCTCAACAAAGTTAGGAATGAATCTCCTCAAGAAATTTATTTTTCCTAAAAAAGACTGAATTTCTTTTACATTTCTAGGAAAATTTATAGTGTTTGTTTCTTCAACCTTTTTGGATCGATTTTGATTCCTTCTTTAGACACAATATCGCCCAATATATTACCTTCTTGCATCGCGAAATGAGATTTCTTAGGGTTGAGTGACAAACGAAATTTTCGGCATTTCTCAAAGGTTTTCCTAAGGTGTGTTAGATGTTCAACATCAGATTTGGAGAACACTGTCAGGTTGTCAAGGTAGATAACAACAAATTTATCCCTTTCACCCACGAAAGAGATATCCATGCCCCGCTGGAAAGTAGCCCATGCATTCATCAAACCAAAAGGCATTTTAAAGTACATAAAAGTACCCCACGGGTTTCTGAAAGTAGTCTTTTCTTTATCGTCTTGATGCACTGCGATCAGATTGTAACCTGAAAAACCATCAATCATAAACATTAAGTTAGCTCCAACTACTTTTTCTAAGACGTGATCCATCTTAGGCAATGGCTAATTGTCTTTGAGTGATGATCGATTCAGGTTTTTGAAATCGACTTACAGTCTGATCTCGTCATTTTTCTTTCTTACTGGGACCAAGTTGGCTACCCACTCAGAGTATCTAAATGGAACTATGATTTTAGCATCCAGGAGTTTTTTGACTTCTTTTTCTATTACCGGTAACAGGATAGGGTTAATCTGCCTGAGTTTCTGTCTAAAAGGTTTGACGCCTGGTTTTAGTGGGATTTTATGTTCCATGATGGTTGTATCATAAGTTCTCAACTCGTCATAAGACCAGGCAAAAACATCCTTGTATTTTCTAAGCAACTCAGTATATTTAATTTTGATTTCGGGAGACAGGTACATAGACACTTTCACTAGTCTCGGGCTCTCATCAGAACCTATATTTCAATCTTCGACTTCCTCTGGCTGAGGTTGTAAGGTAGTCTTCAAAGGGATGTCATCATGACTAAAAATCCTTTCTAAGGGAATCAGGCCCTTGAGTATCTGATTATTTTTTAAAACCAACATCTAGGGATTTGCGATTTTATCCTGGAACTCTTGGGGTTCCTCCCCTTCCTGCATGATCCAAATAGGATCATTTTGGTTCTCTTGGTCAGCATGGGTTTTGGCGAACTTGTCTATCATTTATAGAAATTTTTGGAGTTGTTCATCGTCCTCAAAGACTTGCCAATGTTGTATTTTATTGGGTATGGAAGGTCTATTTCTCATTTGTATATGATATTTAAGATTGAAATCAGTGGGAGGTGTGAAAGTCGAAGCTGCTTTGGCTAAAGCATCCGCCTGCTGATTTTCGGCTCTCAGGACGAAATGAACATTATTGGAGGAGAAAAAAATTTCAATTAGGTCCCAAACACAACTTCGATATGACCTTAACCTAGGATGTTTGGTCTAATAATGGTGGTTAACATGTCTCACGATCAACTCTGTTTCACCAAAAACTTCCAAGTTTTTAATTTCCATTTTCCTAGCGGCCTCTAACCCTAACACTAAAGCTTCGTACTCACATACGTTGTTGGTTTGGTCTATGTTCCATTGGAGCCTATAAGATAAAGGGATAATGAATTGGTTATCAGGTGCCACAAAAATTACTCCAGCCCCGGCTCCAAGACAAGATGAGGCATTGTCAAAAAACATTTTCCAAACACCAGTGCTATACACATCATGTTCAATTTGTTCTTTTTCTTTTTTATTTTCTTCACAATTTTCTTCTATACACGCATCCACATCATCATCAATAGATAATATACAATTACCTAAATCCTGATCAACAATATATATAGGATAATTATTTGGGCTGAGAGGATCACTGGCCATAAATGATAACCTGGTTTCCCTGTACAGCTGCATGAAATGCCCCCCGAAAACTGGAATTGTTGTGTATGACATATCAAGTTGAAGGGAACCTCCAAGTTTGTCACCCCAAGATTGGGACAAGAGCATGCCATATTTTGGGGGTATATCTGCAACAACTACATCCATTAAAACACTTTTTGAAGGTACTTGTGCAAGGTTTACAACTAATTCTTTTAGCATACCTATACACTTGACTTTTCTTGAATCGAAAGAATATAAATCTCCATAGGGCCTGGTGATTTCAAGCCCGAGTCTATCCATGATTGCTTTAGGCATCACATTGTGAGATGCCCCAGAATCTAACATGCAGTTATGGAGCAGATAGTCAAGAACAGTCAAAGTAATGTAGAAAGGGGCAACAGTGTCTTTGGAACCTTTGAAGTATGGGACAAAAATTATGTTAGTTTTTCCATCCTCTAAGTTTATAACATCGGCCTAACTTTCATTTTCGAAAAAAATAATCATTTTAGCAATTTGTTTTCGGTATATCGGGTTTTTAGCCAGTTCTACAAGAGGAATAGGAATTTTGATCTTATTGATTTCATTTTCTAGGTTGAAACTTCCAATGGTTTTGTCGATTTCCATGTTTTGAACCTCCGACCCTTTCTTTTTAGTTTTACTTGGCTAAGGGGCCTTTGCTTCAGTAAAAGGGGTATCTAGTTTTTGCATGTTCAAGGGTGGTGTTTACGCTGCCTTTGTTTTAGTAAACTTGATGTTAGCGGCCTTAGTCCCTTCAATATTTTTCTCAATACTTTTTGAAACTGGTTCATCAATTTCAAACCTCAGCAATATTTTTTTAACTGGAACGGTTGTGGAAGCCCTGTTTCTAGGTCTCATGTTGTATTTCTGGTGAAGTTCAGCCATTATCCCATCCGCTATTCCCTGATAGGTCAAATATTCTGAAACACTGTCTTTCTTGCTACTCTTGGTCCCATACTTTGTAGTCAAGGACTTTTCATAATCATGTCTTGTTATGTAAGGTTGTAGGTAGTCATCACCAAGATTGTTCATATCTTCTTCTAACTCGTCGAAACCCTCCAAGTCTTGTCCTCCTACAAAGTTTTCACTTTTAAAAGGAGTTGGAATCTTTTGATCTTCATTCTTAATTTGTTTCTGGTTTTTTTGAGGGTTAGGGTTCTTTCTGAAATCCTTTCTAGGGTAATGTTCATTCTTAGCTTGTTCTAGTTCCATTCTCGATATTTTGTTTGACAGTTCTTTGATGATTCTAGCCATATTCTCCATTTTGTCCTATGAAGATATTCCTGATCCAGAGGGTGCTCCTTGATCCCTGTATCTCTTGATTTCTTGGTTTCCCGTATCAAATTTGTCTTTCATCTTTCCTGATGCCATCATATTGGATTCGATTTCAAGGGCATCATCTTGCGTCTTGGTAAGATCTACTGATCTTCTCTCCCCTAATAACAGGGAAAAGTCAGGGTCAAAATCTCCAGCGAAAGTCACTTTCACTACAGGTTGTGAGGGCTTGACCTCGGTTGGGATCTTATTGTACAATTTGTTAAACTGTTGTGTAAACTCGAGGACTGATTCAGAGTTTTTCTTTTGAAGAGCTCCAAATTCAGTCAGATAATAAAGATGGTATTTATGTTCACCCCATTGTCTGATAAAAGCATTTACAAGTTCATCATATGATGGTATAGATCCAGCGGCTAGGCCTCAAAACCAGGTTCTCACTTTCCCTTCGAAAGTTTGAACCAAGAGTCGGGAGTAAACATCTTCATGTTCCTATCCAAGAATGTCCATGAATTGATCGAAAATATTTATGTGTTCAACTGCTATCAAGTCGCCTTCTCCAGTGAACTTAGGTAGGTTTTTCATGTAATTTTCTGGTAAATCATGGAGAGGGACCGGTAGAACCAGAGGAGCATATCTTGCAGAAACTTTAGAAAATATTCGAAGAGGCAATACTTAGCCACCCGCTCCTCCTCCTTGACCACCCGCGGCAGCACCTCCAGCCCCACCTCCTCCGGCCGCGGCCATTTTGGAGTTAACAGTTAGAGTCTGGGGGTTGTAAGGACGGGTTTCAAGAAAATGATTATCGAAGGGGAAGAAACTTGAGAAAGAAGATATTGGGGAATGTGGGTTGGTTCCTTCAAAACCACAGGGTGAGAATACAAGAGAATCAATAGAAATTGAATCAAGATATATAGGATAAGTGTTTGAGTTTTGAGATGTAGGAAACTGAACATCGAGAAGGGAGGGAGAATGAGTTGCTACAGGAAGCAAGGTAACTCTTCATTTTCTATCGGTGTGGGAAAAGGCCGAGAAAGCCTCAGTCTCAAAGACCGGAAGAACCAGATCTGATTCAGGGGGGTGAATTTATCAATGGGGTATTTCCCCTAAAGGGGTGGAATACTTGATTCACTGTGATGATATTCTAAGTCAAATTGAGTAAACTTAGGTCAAAATTTTTTATTTTTGGATGAGACAGTCTGGCGGAAGTATCTTCTTGATTTCATAAATTTTTCGGGGTACGAAAAAGGTGAAATTTGCTTGTTGTCTGGATTCTTTCTGGTGTTTTTCTAGTTAAGAGATAGCTTAAACAATGTGGATTCACCAAGTGAAAGATAAAGGTAGCCTTAGAAGGTTTTCAAACTTTGTTCACTATCAAAGAAAGAAAGCGTCAATGTCGTTCTCCTCAGGGAAAAAAAAAAACATTTCTCTATTCCCCAACAACAGCGCCAAAAAGATGTTGTTCCTGAGTTTATACTTTAATGCTTTAAAGTATACTGTCAAGGCATATGAAAAAATAGAGGGAGATAAGAATAGAAAAAATACTGATAAAAAGGTAAAGGTTATTGTCAGTTTCTCAACTGTCTCTATTGAAGCTCCCAGTTTTCCTGGATACTGATATCTCTCTCAATTGCTGCCCATGAATGTTCTAAGTCAACCCAATTGTTTGTTGTTTGTAAAATAGTGTTAAATAAATTTAGAGCAATTCTGGTTTGATCCAAGAGACCAGGATTGATGTTAGGTTGCCGTGCAACTGGTACTGTCATGAAGGTGGAAAGTAAAGGAGGATAAGATTATGTGTTTTCTTTTAGGTTGATTATCTCTATTCCGCAAAGTAACGAGAATGATGTTAAAAAAACATAAAATAGTCAGATCAAATTGTAGGCCTTTTCTTGTATCTAAGTTAAATTTTAATAAAAATAAATATGCATGATATGGAGAAAAACATAAAGCTTTTAGCAAAATGAGGCATCAATTTCAGAGGAATCTCACATTGTAACAGAATACTATGAAATGATAAAAATATTAATGAAGCATATGATATTGAAATCTAAGCATCTACAGGTCTTGTATCTATTGATAATGGATACAGAGGAAAAACTGTAAATGATTTGAAACAACAAAATTAATAATTTTCACAATAGAGATTGCACTAAATTCTGGTCAATCATTCATCAATTAAACATGTGTAAGAAAGATGATATGATAGGGAAACACATAACTCAGAAGTGACAAGATCTGGAATCTTCAATCTGCATTTCTATTAATTTAGAGTTTCTTCAAAATTACTTTGTCAACAATATTTTTCAGAGAGATCAAAAAGCCCTTTTTCAGTCATCACTCCCTTTATTTATACAAGGTCATCCATACTTGATGGTTAACAATCTCCTACTTCCTAGGAGAAAAGTAGTTACAAAATTGCAGCCTTAACCATTGCATGATTAACTTTTGTTTATCTATCATTTCAACAGTATGAGTTTCCAAACAATACTTCATTACTTAGTCGAAGTCTCTCCCTCCTTTGATGCTACACATTCAATACATTTCTCCAGAAAATGGACAAAGTTTCTAGGAGGTGTTGGAAGATCTTTAGTCTCAAACAAATAGAACTTTCTTTGTACCTTTGGGAACCGGTCTTCAAAACCTTGGTCGGAAAACTTGATCACTTGCAATTTTTAAACTGGGTTGTACGAACTATCTGTTTATTAGGTTGACATCAATTTATTTCAATTGTAAAATTTCAGTCTGAATCTTCTTCAAACCTTCTTTCCTGTCCAACTTTTGCTTTTCAATGTTTATCTACCGCAGTGACTCGGAGAAATCATCTTTTTCAATCCCTAATGCTTGCTCATCCAAAGAATCAAAGATTCCTTCACAATCATATTTGATTTCTTTGACTATCTTCTTGCTATCAGACATATTTGTTTCCCATATCTTGAGCATGATGTCTCCTTTTATTTGTTCTGTGACAGAGAGCTTTATATTTTTTGTCGCCTCTTTATTCCCTGAACATGCAACCACTTTCTGGAAAGTATTCTTTGCTGCTTTAGCTTCCTTTTCTAGTAAAATAACATTATCAAGAGATTTGCTTACCTCTTGAAGGTAATTCTGGATGATCCCTATTTTGGAGATCAGTCCCTGCTACTCGACTTCTATCTTTGTATGTGTTTCCAGCGAGAGGGTCTGGAAATCCTTTAAATCTATAACCCAGCCTTCCATCAAATTTAACCTAGCCTGTAACTGTTTTGCATGCTCCTTTTGTTGAGAAACCTGCACTTGACTTGCTTGTATCTTCTGGTTCATTTTGTCCAGGCTTGATTTGAGTGATTGAATTTCTAGCCTTTCGGTAGCCCTGCTCTGCTCCAAGATTTTACTCACATCTTCTCTGATGTTCTTCTCAGCATTCTTTAACTAATCTTGTAATTGAGCTATCATGTTAATACTCTTCTTTATCCTTGTTATCATGTTTCCCACGGTAAAAAAGTTTTTTGTTGCCATGGCTCCCATGGAGCCTGCTATCTCTGTAGCGAAATCCTCCTCCTCCAAATTATGTCCATCTATCAAGACTTTATTATTTTTTACCATACTCCCCTCCTTCATAAACATCTCTTGTTTCAGGATGGCCTTCCTTTTTCAGCTGAAAAAATAATCAGAAGGAGGAATCTCATCTATGGAGATAGAGGTGAGGTCATCAACAAATAGGGATCCTGTCTATGGGAATCCAAAAGTAGACTGTAAGGGGGTAAAGAAGCTATGGGACTTCCTAGCTCTATAGATCCTTTCCCTCCTATCACCTTAGGCATATTGACATCAACACCAGGTGATGAAGGGGGAGTAAGCTTACTGGAATCGGGAGGTCTCACGGACCTCCTCTCTACTTTTGTCTCTGGTTTTTTTTGTCTGTAAGGCATCTTTGTTTTGTGGGGGCCTTTTCGTATCCTGTGGGACTTTTTCGGGATTTCCCTTCTTCTGTGCTTCCTGTTCGAAGCCTGGGGGAACATTTTCTTTCTCTTGGGGGAGGGTGATTGCCTCTCCTTGCAGTACTTTATTAAGACCACTCTGTCTATGCTTCTGAAAGGTCTAAAAACTATCTTACAGGTCAGACGACAATGTCTGTACTCATTCTAACACCTCTTTATAAGTCTTACTCCCTTTGAACATAGCATCCCAAGGGGACTCCGCATGTTCATATGCTTTCATATTGCAGTGGGCCATGTGTTTCCCAACTAACTGGTAAGGATCGTGCTTCCTGTGCTCGAGGTATACCAATTTGACCCCCTCCAGTGCTGTCGCTTCAACCTTGGAATGACCCAGGTTGAGAAGTGAAAATTTTCCAATCTGAACGAGAAAAATAGGCCAATATTTCTTTTAAGATGTCTTTAATTCTATCATGATTCCACCCATTACTAATTGATAAGCTACTTCCCTACACACTAGTCTGTCAGGGAGGAATTTTTGGAGTGCATGTGGAGAAATTGAACATCTGAAAACTCTGATGTAGGAGAAATTCTCCTCTATAAACCAGTCAGCAATTACCCGAAGGCTCCCTATGTCCAACTCTAAATTGCGGGGGGGTGCACAGTCATACAGCATCTGGTGTAGTGGTATTACCATGAAATGATAAATCTCATAGAATGAATCTTTGGCGTTCTCTTCCCAAAGTTTAGAATGATATTCATGAATAGGCTCTGGGTAGGTCGGATTCCAACTCCAATTCATCAGAGGGAAAGGAGTTGAGAAGCATATAGAATCCATGATGTATGCAGACATATAAAAGGCTATTGTTTGGCCTTTTGATCTTGCAGTCTGGTACTCCATAACCTCCCTCACTATGTTATCGAATAAAATCTTATCCCAATTGAAGTTGTATCCTTCTGCGACCTCATGCAAAAGAGGTACCCATTCCACTGGGAAGTGGGTAGGACTTTCTTTACCAAAAATCCTACATAACATCATCACCACATAAACCATATACTCGTTTAAGGATGCTGTGGCATAAACACCATGTGTGTCGACCCTGAATTTTGCTTTGTTTCTCCACCAATCCTTTATTATGTCAGGATACGTTTGGTCTGACTCAAAACATTCTTTCCTCTGAAACTCACTAACAAAATCTTTATTATAGATGTATTTGGGACAGGAAGACAGTTTATACATTACTTGTATATGTTCTGGTCTGAAGGAGCCGATGAAAACCCCTCGACTGTCCAGAATGCTCCTTGTCTACACGTCCGCTAGCTCTAAAGCCCAACTGATGATGTCGTTGTAAGTCAAGAGTCTTGGCCATGTATCCACCTTGTGAAGTTCAGACTCCACTATATCCAAGAGTTTGTTGTCATCATCATGGGGGAAGTTCTTAATCTCATAATCGAGAGTTTCGAAAATCTGTCTCCATGATTTTATGGAATCAATGGCATGCGGTATTGTATTAGATACAACATCTCTGTCTCGGCTCGAGATCTCTGCAACTTCCTCATTTTTCTTGGTGGCCTTCTTGGGCGACATGGTAGTTACACTGGACCAGAAACCTGTTTACAGAGAAAAGTGTATAAATCTGGACAAATGTGACTCGCTATAGGGGTAAAGGTTAAGAATGAATTTCGACACACAGGACCTTTATTAATCTCTAACTTTGTGTTGTAGCGAGCATACTGATACCATCGATGAAAAAATAAATGCTTTAATTTGAAAGATATGCTTAGAGATACAAATTCACGTAAAAACTATTTTCATTTACCTGTTATTAATACTTCCATATATCGGCGATTTCGAATCTGAAAACCCGAAAATAACTGCCTTCCTTAATTCCAGAAAATCAAAAAGCAGCTTAGTCATCATTAATCGTGTTTTGCAAATAGTTTAATCCTTTAATATTAGGGTTTGTTTGAAGAAAACATGATTTCTCATTTCGAAACTTCATGGATCCTGGCGACAGGGGATATGTCACGAGTAAACCCCGGATCGTGAAATTGCAATGGGATTAGTGAGGTGTGAAACACGATTTCGCATTTCGAAACTTCCGGGGATCCTGGCGATAGGGCATATGTCACATGTAAACCCTGAATCGTGAAATCGCGATGGGATTAGCGAGGCGTGAAACATGATTTCGCATTTTGGAACTTCGGGGACCCTGGCGACAGGGGATATGTCACAAGTAAACCCCAGATCACAAAATTGTGATGGGATTAGCGAGGCACCAATCATTCGTATTAAAATAACTTTTAATTAATCCTGATTAGTGGACAATTACTTTTTAATTTTTTACTTTTTGGAAAAATGAGGACCATGAGTTCGAAGGAGAGGAGTTTGAAAACATTTTAGCAGAGAGAAAACCAAAACACGAAAAAACTGAGGGAGAGATAATTGGGTTTAGGGATTTGATTAATTATGAATTAAAGAGTGCTTTATGGTAAACAGCAGAAAAAGTAGCATTCATTCCTTCCCCCTTTTTACTTTATATTTCCTAATATTTTGAAATGGCTTCGGGATTTCGGTTCCGGGAAAAAGGGACAATTGAAGGTCATACCTCGAGAAGAATCTAAACATCGAAACCCATAAGGAACAGGTAATTCTGACACCTTTGTATTTTGGACTAAGGGCGGCTCGATGGCTCAGGAAAATATAAAGATTTACTTTTGAAGGGTGGAAAAAATTAATCTTCATGTCAACACATGGTTAAGACAAGTAGTTTATGAGTTGCACATACATGAGGTGTATAGTTGGTGATGTTGGTACATCTTGATGAGTCATAGTTTATGTGTATTTAATGCATGATTGGTACATATTTGGTGCATGGTTGATGCACTCGTTGATGGTACAGGTTGGTGCATGTTTGATGCACTTATTTATGGTACAGGCTGATTACAAATTGTTTGGTATAGGTTGGTGCATGGTTGATGCACTTGTTTATGGTACAGGTTGATTATAGGTTGATTGGTACAAGTTTACAACAATATATCTCACAGTGATAGTGTGACAATTGTTCCATCATTCTACTTATATTGCAAGGTGGTTGGACATGGCAATGACAAGTGGTTGTAGTTGAAGAACATAGGGGGTTGTGGCCTCCTTCTAGTTGTAGCTAGAGAATTGGGGAGTTGGAGCTTCCCTCAGGTTGTAGCCTGAGAAACTAGGGGGTTGGAGCCTCCTTCCAGTTGCAGCTGGAAAACAAAGGAAGTTGGTGCTTCCAATGAATGTAATTCTTCAAGACATTTTAAAAAAGACATTATGTGGTTTTCTCCCGTTTTGGGTTTCCACATAAAAACACTGGTGTACTGTGTATGTGTATGATTTCTCATTTGTTCATTGTTTATTTACTCTGCAATTATTGGATGATAATGTGACATTGATATAACACTTGCATTTTATAGTGAAAATGATTCAATTTCTCTATTACTGAGTCACCCCCCTCTCAGTAATCCAACAATTGGTATCAGAGCAGGCTCCTTCAGAAATCAGTTTAACCACTAAAAGGTAGATCATGGAGAGAAATAACATCTATAAAAATGGAATACCACAATTTGATGGACAAAAGTATGCATTTTGGAGAAGAAGGATAAAAACATATATACAGGCACATTGATTTGAAATTTGGCAATCAGTTGTAGATGGATACAAAGACCAACAGTTCTGCCAACAAATGAAAGAGAAATGAAACTCGGTCAAAATAATTCCAAATCCACAAATTCACTTCTGAATGGTCTTTGTGAATCTGTATTCACCAAAGTTATACATTGTAAATCTACTAAAGAGATTTGGGAAAAAATTCAAAATATTTATGAAGGATATTCAAAAGTCAAAGAAGTAAAGCTTCAAACTTACAGAGGTCAATTCGAACAACTAAAGATGAAGGAAGATGAGAATATTCCATCTTATTTCTTACGAGTCGATGAAACAGTAAATGCAATCATATGATTGGGAGAAGAAATCAAAGAATCTGTAATTGTTCAAAAGGTACTAAGATCTCTTCCTATGATATTTGACCCTAAGATATCAGCACTAGAAGAAGGAGAAGATCTAGAGTCAATAATCATGGATAAAAGAAATGAGAACTGAACATGAAAATTCAGATATAAAAGAAGTTGATTTCAAAGCGTCCAAAAGGTCAAATCGAAAGGGAAAGAAAAAGGAAAAATAACATAACAATGACAGTGACATCTCGGAAGATGATGAATAAGTGGCCAACTTCATCAGAAGATTGAACAAGGGAACCAACGGAAAATATAGAGGTAAGTTTCCTTTGATTTGTTTTAATTGTGATGGTATTGGCCATTTTGCTAACAAATGTCCTCATAAGAAAAATAAGAGTAATGATGAATATTACTCAAATAGTGAACAAACATATAAAGGCAAAGGAACCACAAATAAAGTTTTCAAGAAAATCTTATGCACCAAAGAAGACATCTCATCATCAGATGTAGATGAAGTCAGTGGCAGTGAGACATAAAGAGTTCTATTCATGGAAGTAGAAGACTCTGACAAATAAGAAACCTAATAAGAATATGAAGAGGCAAAATTTGAGTACCGAGAAGAATTGTTGTGTACCATAGAAGTTATAAGAAGAGAAAAGAGGAAAAACAAGAAGCTACAAGAGGAACTAGACAAGAAAGAAGACACTTGGGAACTAGAACAAATGATCACAAATTTGAAGGTTCAAATAGAAGAATATAAAAGAATTGAAGAAGCACTCAAAGAAAAACTAGAAGAAAGAGACAGGATTATTGAAAAATTGGAAGCAAAGATTGTCACATTAGGAAAGGATCTTCAAAATAATAATATGCAGAACAACTCAAAATTTTTGGATGACATTGTCAACAGTCAAAAACCTCATCATGACAAGTCTAGACTTGGATACAATCAGACAGAAAAGGGATCAAGCTCAAAAATAGTAGAACAAGAAACATATCCAAAAAGCTATGCAAAAACAATCAAAGGGGATATGAAGATTTACTAGAAATATTACAGGGAAACTCCTCCACTTAGAAGATTCATATTTCAGAATCAACAACTGACAGATAGGCCTCAAGAAGAAGAAATATTCAGAAGAGAAAATCCTTTTAACTCCCAGGTATCAAACTATATTTTTTGGTTTATGTTATGCATGTAATAATTTTGGACATAAAGATATGAATTGTAGAGCTAACAACAAGAACATAAACAACCTTGAAAGTCATACACAAAAGGGTTCTCCAAGAAGGCCTAGTGAAACACAAAGAAGAAGTTACAACATGTTTGAATCATTGAGCACTGAAGTGGAATGATACAAGTGTAACAATTTTGGACACATGACCAAAGATTGCAGAATGACAGTTCCTCCTAAAGAACCAAAACAGAACAACAACAATCACATACATGAACCTCAGAAGAGAACATGGATAAGAAAGAAGAATCAATATAGCAATGAATAATGCACACTCGCTCTACAAGACAAGAAGAATAAACATGGTTGGTATGTTGATAGTGGTTGTTAAAAACACATGACAGGTGATAAAGATAGGTTTCTTACATTAAGAAAGGAAAGAGATGGATTGGTCTCCTTCGGAAATGATGATTTAGCTAAAATCACTAGATACAACACAGTGAGAATTGGAAACAAGAATATCAAGGAAAAAAATGTTCTATTAGTAGAAGATATGAAACATAATATTCTAAGTGTGAGTCAAATGTGTGACCAAGGTCATAAAGTTACTTTCTATTCACAAAAGTGTGAGATAAGAAAAGAAGGTTCAGGAAAATTAATTGCAACAACTGCAAAAACTTCAAGCAACATATATGTACTAAGTGAAATTGGAAATGAAAAGTGTTTTCTAGGAAAGGAAGATGAAATTTGGCTATGGAACAGAATAATGGGTCACATACAATTTGGTAACCTTGTCAAAGTCAACAAAAAAGAAGCAGTTAGAGAAATGCCCAAGATTACGAAACCAACCAACACTTTATGCAAGCAATGCCAACAAGGAAAGAAAACAAAGACCAGGTTTAAATCAAAAGAATATTAAACGACAAGATCACTAGAAATTGTGCATATTGATCTAGTTGGACCAACTACAATGAAGGGTTTAAAAGGAGAGAAATACTTTATGTTATTAGTTGATGATTATACAAGATTGACTGCAGTTTTATTTCTCAAGAATAAGTTAGAAGCTTTTGAAAACTTCAAAGTCTGCAAGGAATTGGTTGAAAATGAAATGGATTCAAAAATCAAATGTTTGAGATCTGATAATGGAGGAGAGTTCACTTCAAAGGAATTTATGGACTACTATTGCAATAATGGAATAAAAATGCAATTGTCTGTTGCTAGGACACCTCAATAGAATGGAGTTGTTGAAAGAAATAACATGACAATACAAGAAATGGCTAGAACAATGTTAATGGATTCCAAATTGACATATATATTTTGGACACATGAAGTGCATACAACGGTTCACATTCAAAACGTAGTAAGGCTCAGAAACAACACTAACAAAACTCCCTGTGAGCTATGGAAAGGAAGACCAGCAAATGTGCAACACTTCATAGTATTTGGAAGCAAATGCTACATCAAAAGAGAAGATGGAAGAATGAGAAAGTTTGAATCTCGTGTGGACAAAGGAGTACTTGTTGGTTACTCAAATAAAAGGAAAACATACACATGTTACAGTCTGAGGTTGAACATAGTTTTGCAAAGTTTCAATGTAACAATTGATGAAACATGTGGATGAGAATTAAAGGAAGAAGAAGATGAATCAATGGAACAACTTTACGAAGAAGAAGTAGAAGATGAAAAAGAAGCATAAGATGAAGAAGAAGTAGAAAGGGAAGATGAAGAGGATCAAACAAAAGTATAAGAGAAAGTTCATCAAGTGCCTCCAAAGACACCTAGCAAACGAGTACAGAAGAATCATCCTTTAGATCACATTATCGGAAACAAAGATGCAGGAGTTGAGAGTAGAAGAAGAATATGTTCACTAGAATGAACTCACCTAGCACTCTCATCTACAATTGAACCAATAGTTTTTAAGAGGCCAACAAGGATGAATTTTGGAATAAAGCCATGGATGAAGAATTGGATCAAATAGAGAAGAATGATACCTGAGAATCGGTTCCAAGACCAAAGAATAAGAATGTGATTGGCACAAAGTAGGTATTCAAAATTAATTTGAATGCAAATGGACATGTTACAAGCAACAAAGATAGATTGGTATGTAAATAATATGCATAGGTTGAAGGAATCGACTTTGAAGAGACATTTTCTCCAGTTGCCAGAATGGAAGCAATCCAATTTCTCCTAGATTATGCATGCTCCAAGAATATTAAAGTGTATCATATGGACGTGAAATCAACTTTTCTGAATGGGGAACTTGAAGAAGAAGTCTACATTGAAAAACCAGAAGGATTTCAGTTGTCAAAGAACAGAGATTATGTGTGTAAATTGAAGAAAGACTTGTATGGTATAAAACAGGCTCCTAAAGCATGGTACTATAGACTGGATAAATATCTATTGCAGGCAGGGTTCAGAAAAGGAAGTGTAGACAACAACTTCTACATCAAGGTAACTCATGATAGTATTTTATTAATTGAAGTTTATGTTGATGATATTATTTTTGGAAGCAATGATGAGAGGTTAAGCCACAAATTTGCAAAGGATATGTAGAATGAATTTAAAATGTCATTACTCGGAGAACTATCCTTCTTTTTGGGTCTTCAGATATGTCAAAGCAACCAAATAATTTTTATTTCTCAAACTAAGTATATCAGAGAAATGATAAAGAAGTTCTGAATGGAAGATTGTGTTGGCCCTTGACCAAGTTTTGGGAGATTCTTGGTCACAGTGACCTATTTTGGGACTTCGACAGCCTGTCGAGGGAGGAGCGAAAGATGAAGCAGAGATCAAGGGATCTCGGCCCACTTTGGGTCCTTTTTGGGTTCTTGGGGGATAATGAAGCAGGATTGGGATGTCGACCCATGGGTTTTACCCATGTTTAGGCCTATTTTGTAAAGTATAAATAGAAGGCTAGGCAATGTAGAAAGAAATAATAGGCCGTTAAGCTAAGTGATAAAGGCTAAGTGCTAGTGTGGATTGTAAGGGATTTGTGCATTCTGTGTAAGAATCGTAGAGATGAGTACAATTCCTTGTGAGAGACTATGGAAGGCTTTGTGTTGTAACGCAAGGAAGAAGGATCTAGTGAGCTATGTAGATCTTCTGTCATGTGCAGCGGAAGGGTTTTGAGGCTCTGTGCTTGTAACCGATTGACTAAAGACTATAAAGAAGAAGAGTTGGTGGACGTAGCCCCAGGGAGGGGGTGAACCATGTAAATCATGTGTTATGATGCTTTGTGCTTTATCTTTATGTGCTTTACATGTTATTTTCTAAGTGCTTGGATGTATTTAGATAAACCTACTTATGCTTTGTGCTTATTAGATGTGAGAATGTTAGATCTAATCTATATGGTTATATTTAGTGCCTGATCTACTCAATCTGATCTATTTTCCATGCTAAGTGCTTGAATACAGTAGATTAGTGTGAGTATTGTGAACCTCTGTTCTATTAGTGAAGTAGATATTTCTTTCATATTGAGGAACTGACGGTGTTGAGTTCTTTATTAAGTGTTAGAATCAAAGATATGTGTCCCATCCAAGGTTGCAAACACTTGAGTCTTGCAACCACCCCTTCCTGTACCTCGGGTGAGACTTCATATACTTAGTAGGTGTTGCCAAAAGGGCCGGTAGTTAGGGATTTGTTGGTGCGTTGTTGTAGCATTGAACCCTGGGTTTTCCCTTGTGACAACAAATGGTTCCATTGTCGGGACCTGAAACTATGATTGTTGGGAACTGAAGTAATGAAAAGAGAATTTTTTTGCATAGATCTACTGCTGAAGAGTGCAGTACTAGGACCTGAAACTGGGATTGCTGGGAATTGAGAAAGAAGAAGCTCTGTGCAAAGATTCATCCTAAAATTGTGGAAGCTCTGTGCATAGATATGTGCCCTAGCACACAGTATTCTACTTGATTTATAAAGCTCTGTTGTAAAGAAAGAAGCTCGATCTGAAGAAAGGAGATCAGATATGAAGAAAAGAGGCAAGATCTAGAAGCCTTATGCCCTAAGAAAGGTAAAAGTAGGAATTCTTGATTAAAAAGAGGTAAGATCTGTAAGCTATGTGCTATGACAAAGGTAAGAATAGTTAAAAGTTTTAGAACTAGAAGCTTTGTGCTCTGTAGAAGTAAGATAAGTGGAATGTTTTTTTTCTAGAGTATGGATCTAGGTATGTTTAATAGAGTTGATCCTAGTTTGAAAACTAGGGCATTAATATATGAAATAAGGTTTGATACGAGTAGATCTGATAAGTATAGTGAAAGATATGTTATACCTATGCATAGAAAGAATGTTTGGACTGACGAATGGATGCAAGATCCTAGAAAGAATTTGTTGCAGGTTAGCTACCATGATCCTAGTGCGCAGTACATAAGAGGCTACGGATCATTTAAAAGAAAGAAAGGATTAACCCTCTGTTACAATTGTAGAAGACTGGGACATTTGACTAAGGAATGCCCTGGTGGAAGACCTAGTTGCATCTGTTGTAAGGCTCTATACCATGAAGTATTAGATTTCCATAGAATGATTGCTAATCTTGAAAGAATGAATATGAATCAAGAGAACCCTAAGGCATGTCCAAAAACTGAGATTATGGAAGAATACTAGAAGGGATCCGAGCTAGCATTGCTACAGATGAAAGAAACCCTGAATAACCACCGACATGTCATATTATCAGAGATCTTCAATGGAAAAGAATGCATCGAAGCAAGAATAGGAGACTTTGACATTGACTGTGTTCTATATGAGGAAACACAGGTGAATTGTTCGACAACACAAGTATTCCAATAGAGGACGAACACCTTCAGTAACCACTCACATAACCAAATCAAATATCAACACACCGATGTTTTCACATGGTAAAACCCCTATGGGTAAACATCCATGGCCCCAACCAACGCGGCCACTTGGAGAAGTTTATTAATGCAAAGAAAAAGATTACAGAGAGATTTTACAAGAGAGTTTCTCACAATCGATCATCAAAAAATGACCCTCCATGCTCTTTAAATAGAGATCATGGACCAATCGGGTGTTAAGACACAGATCAATGGCCATTAAAATTGAGGAGAGTATGAACCGTCGGATCACTCTATGTCGGGAACATATCGTGACCGTCGGGTTTCCTAACTACAGATGCATACTAATGCATACTAAAGAAACACACTAGAAAACACTTTTACCTAACGACACAATAGACCAAGTAGATCTTACTAACTCCTAAGTGTCTAAATATCCTAACATACCCCCTTAAGAATAACTTGGGATAGGATTGAAGGATTTACAATAGTGACACAATAGGAGAAGGAATGAGGCATTAGAGCCTATCCCCCCTTAATGAAAACTTCCTCAACTCCTAACATAGATCGAAGTTTGGAAAACTTTGCATCTGTAAGAGACTTTACGAAAATGTCTGCAACTTGATCTTCTATAGGGAAAAAGAGAACTTCAATAACTTGATCATGAATGAGCTTTCTGATGAAGTGCATGTCTAGATCGATGTGTTTTCTACGTTGATGTTGAACTGGGTCTTTGATGAGCTTGATGGCACTCTGATTGTCACACCAAAGGTTGGTCGGATGCTGGTGCTAGAATCCAAACTCTGAAAGGATCTGTCGAAGCCACAGGGCTTCCTGACTTGCATTTATCATTGCTCAATACTCTACTTCTGCTGAAGAAAGTGCAATAGCCTATTGTTTCTTACAGGCCCAAGTGACAGGTCCTAAACCAAGGCTAAAAACATAACCCGCAGTAGACTTCCGATCATCAGGGTCGACGACCCAATCTGAATTAGTGAAACCAACCAATAAAGGAGTCCCGCTTGAACTATAATGTATCCCAAACTTAATTGTACCATGAATATAGCAAAGTATCCTTTTAGCTGCTTTCCAATGGCTTTCATGGGGTTTTTTCATATATCGGGCAACAAGACCAACAACAAAGAAAAGATCAGGACGGGTATGAGTCAAGTATAAGAGGCTACCAACTAACTGATGGTACAGGGTGGCATCAACTTCAGGAGAAGTACAGGTGGTAGAAAGCTTGACTCCAGAATGGAAGGGAGAAGGGGTAGGTTTACAATCATCCATGTGAAAGTGATGAAGAAGGTCACAAGCATACTTAGACTGTGAAAGACAAATTCCTTCATTGGTTTGCAAAACTTGGAGGCCAAGGAAATAGTGCAAAAATCCTAAGTCTGTCATTTCAAATTTCTTCTTAAGGTTGGTTTTCACATGGTTTAAAAGTTTTAAGTCACTACCAGTAAGGATAAGGTCATCAACATAAAGGAAAAGGATTATGAGATGGATTCCTACTTTCTTGGTATAGACATTAGGATCATAATGGCATCTAGAGAAT
>SNQJ01S0020955.1:122521-134446 GCA_010110895.2 Picea sitchensis
TTTAGATTCTCCTGATACTTTAGCCTTGCTTCTTGACTCCATAATACCCTAAGGCACTAGTCTAAATCTCCAACGTTGAGTGTATTGTGCCAAAACAAACCTTTTAAACTTTTTAAATTTGAAACCCTAACTAACCCTAACGTCTTACTAACCCTAATTTGATGATGACGTCATGCCTCTTTTAGGTCTTGCTTGATATAAAACATTGTGGCTAGGTCATCTAATGATAGACATTGATGTGTAGATAAATTTCATTGGTCTATTTGCAAGAACATTCACCTCTTTGTCTACCAAACTAACCCAAGAACAAACCTGACGTCACCTCTAGTATAATGACGTAGCAACCATTGTATGTGAGCATTTAATGATATTTAATGCATTGTGTTAGTTCAAGGATTGGTTATCCACATTGATGCTATATCATTTCTGGTTGTTATTGAGAAGTAATATTACAAGTCATAGCCATTTTTTGCAATCATTGACTTTGTCAATAATTACTGCTATTTATGCTCATGTATATTAATTGTTGATAGTCATTAATTTATGAAGTACTGACCACTATTGCACATTTTAGTTTTATTGTTTCTTTTTCTCGCAAACAGGTGCCTATTTTGTGGTTTATCTTCTTCTTGACTATCCTCTCGGCGGTAATCTGTGAAAGGGAAAACTTACCTTGATCCTCTAACCCTTTGCCTTTCAAAACCCCAGATTTCCAGGGACGCCTCCCTTGGGATTAGCCACCCTAAATAGAAAGAACCCCCCATCGAGGTGACAGTGTGTGGGGAAGCTCCTGTTACGCCAGTTTGGTCCTTACCTTTCAGCCTTGTAACCTCAAATACAAACTGAGCGACAACATTTTGGCGCCGTTGCTGGGGAACACTGAGTCGATCTTCCTCAATGACAAATCCTTTGGTAAGCCTTGCCTCAAATACCTTTCTCTTACAAGATTACCTGGTGACTCCACTAGACCTTATTCCCCCTATTCTTTGGTAGTTTTAGGAAAACTATCTGGTGACTCCACTAAATTTTCTTAGGGTGCCACATTACTTTCTGTGATATTTTCAAGTTATGGGATCATGGCATACTGGGAACAAATGTATCCAAGTGTGGATTTCAGAAGTTTTCAAGGATACCCAAATTAATTTGATAATAAATGGCTAGACAACTCTCCAATGTTTTTGGGGCTCCCAGCTCCTCACATAGTAAATGTTTTGGAGCATTTGAGCGAGATAAAGTTGGGAGGAGAGGATGCTATTATAAAGTTGTTTTTTCTCACCCTACCATCCTACTTACAAAAACGTTTTAAGAGTTGTTGCAAGGATAGGGGTATATCATCTTTCATACACCTCATCAATAGGTTTATAGACCTCACTAAGCCAGATTGCCAAACGTATGAAGATGTCCTTCAAAACCTCATGGTAACCTTACACCACAAAGGATTCACCACTGAGATTGTAGATGATCTCAGGAGAGCTTATCATGATCAATACCAAGAATCCTCTGATATAAGAGACGAGGTTTATGAAGACCATTATCAACCCCTTGAAGAGGAGAGAGATCTCTCCCACAATCCAATAGAATGCAACGAAGATGTAACCAGAAACATGAATTATGAGGATGAAGCACCAGTAATATCTCCTCAGTTTGATGAATCTCTCCAAGATCCTGTCCCTCCTGCATAAGATGAAGAAAATGAGGTAAGTCATTTTGATTCTTTTGATGATACCTTGTTCTATGACTCAGAGAATGAAGAAGGAGTTGAACCCTTGGACGAGCCAGACCCCCTATGTCTCAAGACTGAAGATGTAGAGGCAAATATTTCACCTAGTGATACTATCCAAATACTTGAACCTCTTGCACAGGAAGGATTAAGCGAGGTAAATTGTTCCCCCTTCCAAGTTTTTAGTGGTTCTTTGCCTTATGACATAGAGAGTAGAGAAGTACTGGATGTTTTGACTCCTCCATGTTATGATACTGATACTGACATAGCTGATTTTGACGAGTTCATACATGTTGGAAGACGTAGGTGGGATGAATTTGGTTATGATACAGATCCCATATATGACATAAAAGGTCATCCCCAAGTGTTGCCTTCACGATTGTCACAGCAAGCCCTTGAACAGTGGAAACAGGGAGATGAGATTTTTACTGACTCTCCACAAACACCCAAGGTTGACCGAGTACAACATTTCACTGATGATTTCCAGTCTTACCTTGAGGCCTTTGATGAGTACTCTTCCGAGCACTTATATTTACCTTGTGAAGATGACTATCAACTGCTACTATGCTTGGATTTTGATAGGAGTGAAAGCATTGTTTTCCTAAAGAAGGATTCTCATGACCGTTTACTCCAGCTACCTGTCATTACTTTACTGTGCTTTTCCATTAAAGGTGTGGTTCGAAAGTACCTTTTTTATGTTGAGTTTCCTCCTAGGCAAACCCTAGACTCCAAGGGTTGGTTGGGGACTATAAGTTTCAATCAGTTTTTCAATTTTCCCTTGATAGTTTGCTAGTCATCTACTAAATCTTTGTCGATCCCTTCCTTGACTTCAGAGCATGAGGATGTCCCTAGTAACCAGTTTACAGGCCCTTTGAGTCAGTTTTCTAAACCTTGTATTTTTCATGACCCTTTCTTGGATTGGATTGAGTACTTTTCTCAGAGATGGACTTGGAAGGATTTTACCCCTCCCGCCAGCCTCCATGAGTTAGATTTTGACTTTCCCAATGATATGATGTATATTCTAACTCATAACATTTTTGTGCTTGATTTATCACTATTTTGGTTTATGTTGAAGCACAAAGGCAGGTACCAAGGAACATTGTTGGGTTGGATTCACTGGTTGTTTGACTACACCAACATGCAACCAACAGGTAAGTACAGGTAAGTGTTTCACTTTCTAATTGCATTTATGATTTCTTTATATACATATGTTATATTTTGCGGGGTGGCAATACCACCCCACCTTTTTTCGCTGATGCTTTCTTGTCAAGTGTGAGCAGGTCTACAGGTTTATGCCAGAGATGTTGAGGTTCTCATGCGCTCTACAGTGAGCACATCTCCCCGAGTTGGAGCCAGATGTTATCCCCGATATCTAAGGATAACTAGGAGATCATGTCTCGAGGCCCACAAGTCCTAGACATGAAGTATTGAGAGCAGGATTGACTTGAGTATGGCCCTGGAGGGCCCATTCTTCTTCTTCTTCACCAGACTTGTCTTGTCAACAGCAACAGCTTCCATCACCATCGGCTTGGACGTGCATCGGAGAAGACTCTTGCTCCATGAGGTAATTGGTCCAAGGTATCATGGTATGTGTCATGTTTGATCATTATAACCTTCTTATATATGCATTCTGGTCCAAGGTATCATGGTATGTACATGTTTGACTATTATAACCTTCTTGATATCTAACTGACTGATTATGATATTCCATCTATCAGTTTTCTTCTCATTCCCCGCACATCTATCCCATTCCCTTAGTCCCATTTCCCATTAGATGACCTTTGAGGGTTAAGCACTGCCTTAGGGAAGAAGGCCAGCGCCCGTGGGGTAAAAGTACCGGTAAAAGATAAAAGCCATAAGAAATGAAACCTAGAGATGCTTCACCAGGGATCCCCCGAGAAGGCAATAAAGGTCTCTCGACAAGAAACTAACTGACCCTGTAAGAAAAATAATAATAAAAAATACCTAACTAAGAGGATGGGAGGTCTCATCAATGGTGCCGACCCATTATGTTCATAGGTATCCAGCATGACATTGCCACTATCCGGTCACTAATGCATGTCCTTTTGGTTGCATGGCCAAGGGAAAGGAGTCTCATCAATGAAGCTAGTCTTTATAATTTCGGCAGTGGAAGATACTGCTGGGTAACATCAATAACTCTTAGTCACCGCCACCAAGGCGTTATCCGGTTAGACTCGAAATAAAAAATAAATAAAAGAAAATAAAAAGAAAAATAAAGACAATAAAGGGTTTGGAAAAAATGCAATCCATGACGGGTACAGTTTTAGCTCCTGCCAAAGGCACCTACGCATAACACCGCCTCTGGTCTTACTGACTGACATCCCTAGACCATCACCACAAACATGGTTTGAAATGATCTTCTGCTGAAACTTTACATATCTTGTGGTACAGCCCAATAGGTTATTCTCATGGGTCCTGTATGTGATCCGTAATGTCTTTGAGCTCTTAGATGATATGCCGGATTTCATGCATGCATTTGATAAATTTAATGATGAAATATGACCTTACCATTGCTAAGTGATCCTCACGACTCCATGAGCCCATGGAGGGCGAAGTCTTGATGTGCAGGACCATACCAAGTGGACAAAATTGGACCGGAAGGCCATTGGCTGGGGATGGGATTAGTTCGGACCTCCATGTAATGGGTTATTCACCGATGGTCAGTTGGGACTAAGAGGCGTGGACAACGCCAGGATGATCCATTGCATGAGAAAGAAGAAGAACATCCCTACCCAGGACACTTTGGCGGAGCCTAGCCTAGGGATCACCCAACGGCAGATGGGACAATTGCTTTTTATGGACAGGACATCACCCGAGGCGATGGACATTTTCCTGGCATGTGGAAAAGTTAGTCATTTTGGCAACGCAGGTGGTATCTTGGAGAATCCCCTAGAAGGCCAACGCTCAAGCTCGATGTCGATCGCTCCAAAAGGCCAACATCTCCCTCTAAGAGGGGCCCCGAATGCTTCCCTTTGAGCTCCGCAATGTATATTTTTAGCATTTAATGTGATAAACTGTGTAATATTGTTAGTCAACCTTGTTCTGGTTGTTTTCAATGACCCATTTTGTACCAGTTAGTCATGAGGATGATATAAAATAGAGGACGTTGCCTCTCATTTTATAGAAGACAACTCACTCTCTCTGTGAGAGAATCATTTTTAGTCTTTTTCTTTGGTATTTTTCTTTTGGAAGTGAGTCGCTACTCTTGTGGAAGATCATTCTTGGCATGTTTATGGTGTTTTCTATCAATTGGAAGGTTTACAACTAGGGTTTGATAAGCCTTTCATTGGATTTGTAAGTGTATTTCTCATGCAAACTTCTTAAATGAATGGTTGTAGGTTAAATCCCTTGCATTTATGGTTACATTATTATTAATTTTGCTTAATCATTGAAAACGCTTAGGTAGCAAGCACACAAGTGGTCCTTGCTATATGTCCCTACAGGATAGAAAACCTTGTTTAAGCCATTTGATTAAGGAGAATATAGCCCAGCCGTTGCTACACTAGTTCCCTTTTCCGAAGTTAACTTTGGAAATGGCAAGTTGAAGAAAAGAAGATGTCCCAGGGCTCAATTGATTTTACACCTAGGTTTGAATTCTTTTAGGGTTTGAAGGGTCTTGCTCCTTTCAAACACTTTTCATCCCTAGATTTATGTTTTAAAGCCAGCCATCATTTGCCAAGGAGTTTAAGGAAAGAGGGAGGGAGCATGAGGCCTTTAAGCAACACCGGCATGAGCCTCCTCCTCTTAGGGTTTGACTCTATGGTTCCCATTGCAGCAGCACCATAAAGCCTAACCTCTTGTCCTTAGATTTAGATTCTCCCGGATATTAGTCCCTGTTTGGACTCCATAATAACCCTAAGGTACTAGTCTAAATCTCCAACGTTGAGTGTATTGTGCCAAACAAACCTTTTAAACTTCTTAAATGAACCCTAACTAACCCTAACGCATTACTAACCCTAATTTGATGATGATGTTATGCCTCTTTTGAGCTCTTGCTCGATAAAACGCCAGGCTAGGTCATCTAATGATAGACATTGATGTGTAGATAATTCTACTGGTCTATTTGCAAGAACATTCACCTCTTTGTCTACCAAACTAACCCTAGAACAAACCTGACATCACCTCTAGTATAGTAATGGATGCAGTTAAACTTTGTATGTGAGCATATTGATGATAGTTAATGTGTTGTGTTAGTTCAAGGATTGGTTATCCACATTGATGCTATATCATTTCTGGTTGTTATTGAGAAGTAATATTTACAAGCCATAGCTATTTTTGCAATCATTGACTTCACAATAATTACCGCTATTCATGCTCATGTATATTAATTGTTAATAGTCATTAATCGTGAAGTACTGACCATTGTTGCACATTCTAGTTTTATTGTTTCCTTGTCTCAAATAGGGTGCCTATTTTGTGGTTTGTCTTCTCTTTGACTATCCTCTTAGCCGTAATCTGTGAAGGGAAAAACTTACCTTAACCTTTGACCTCTAAAACCTTGCCTTTCTTTAAAACCCCGGGATTAAGTTAGGACACCTTGGGATTAGCCACCCTAAATAGAAATATCCCCCATCGAGGTGACAGCAGTGGGGAGTTCCTACCACGCCTAATTCTTTGACCTTACCTTTCAGCCTCCTTAGAACCCCAAATACAAACGTAGCTTATTGGGGACAGTTTAACCCCTGCATCTCCCATCAGATCTAAATGGAATGATCGGTGTTCTCGTATCTGAAGGTCCCATACCAGACCGCCCTCGGTACTGCGGGTAATCTCTCCCATCCGCCTCGACATGGAAAATCAATGGTCCAGATCAATTCAACGGACCTTGGGGATATATCGGCCCGATTTCGCCACCGCAGACAAAGGAAAAGGGTTAAGGAATTTAACACCCTCGTTTATTCCTCAAATCTAATGGTCGTGAAAGACCATTAGATCTTCCACGTGATCTCACAATAATCGATTCTTATCCACACACTCCCATTTTGGGATTTCGCAGGTCGAAGTTTCGGGACTCGCGAGTACAAAAAATCCCCGTGACCTAGATACTTCGGTGCCTAAGCCGGAACAAGCTGATATTCACGAGGATCTTCATTTTCCCCAGGCCAAGGGTTTTGAGACTTAACCCCAACATCCTCCTTCAGATCCTTAGTTAATTTACACTAGGTTTTGAAGATCAGACTGGAAGGTCTTCTAGAATGTAAGGGAGTGGTCTTGAAAGGATGCCCTCGAGAGGAAATCTATCCAAGGCATATGGTAGGACAAACATAGGAACAATCTCCCAAGAGAAGACTTGAAGTCTAACTCAGATCGGTAAGCACATAAATAGAAATTGTGAAAGAGAAGCCATAATGCGGTCTCTTCCATTATAAGTACAACCAACATTTCGTCAAAACACTACCACAAATGCAAATTTTATGCTTCTCAAACCATTCATAAAGTGCACAGACTATGAACATATATATCAGCATATAAACTTCAAGATACAGGATATAAAACACTTTATCAGAAATAACACTAGGTGTGATTGTAATCACCGAGGGGTGCCTGCTTCACCCAACCAGAAGCTCAAGAACTCCCAATGGATTTTACCACTTCAGCTACCCCCGAGATGAGACTATGATGTTGTGAGACTGCGTCTCTTTTGTTAGTGATCGGTGAACGGTTACTCCTTCTTCCTTTGTCACCTTGTTTTTCCCAAAGTTCTCTTTTCTTCCTTCTGCCTACTGCGGATCGCATACCTCCTTCCTTTTCCTTTCAACGGTAGGCTGCATGTGGGTACAATATTCCTCACTGTAGTGACTGGGATAAGTCTCCGAGGAGGAGTCTACGGATGGGTGGTTCAACCCCCCATCCCTCACATTCATGAGAGCCCTTTACCTACCAACCTGAAGAGTCATTTACCCAGCCACCGGAAATGCCTTTGGTTCTCCTGCTAGTGAAGTCCAAATACCTGCATTGGTCTCGCGAAGCTAGCTTTCACCTTTCCAGTGCCTTCCACTACCTTTCTTTCACCATCGTGGTCTCTTTTCGTAGCACCTTCCCCTCTCAACAATCCCGTAATATATATATATATATATATATATATATATATATATTATTTACATTCACTCCACCTTTTCCACAAGTTCCATTCACATCACACATTCACATTTTTGAGTTTTCCACAGTTCTTGTCCAGTATAGTTATTTTTACAGACTAGGGGAAACAGGGTGTTACAATTCCATCCCCCTTAAAGGAACATCGTCCTCGATGTTCTTATCTATCAACATGACATGCATGTATAGGTGTAAACAAAATCAGATATGCCCGTTTCATGGCATCCTCCATTTCCCATGTAGCCTCATTTAGGCCAAAATGTTTCCACTGCACCTTGACCTGTGCAATGGTTCGGTTTTGGAGTGGGGTTTCCTTTCTATCCAGTATGCATTGAGGTTCTAGTAGAAATTCTCCCTCCAGTTCCACCTGGATCACACACCAATCAATTATATGGTTAGCATCATGTACATATTTCTTCAATAATGAGACATGGAAAACATTATGTTCTTTGACTGTGGGAGGAAGTGCTAGCCTATAGGCTACAGGTCCCACTCTATATAGAACCTCAAAGGCTCCACAATACTGAGGTGCTAACTTGGCACAAGCTCTCATTTTCATGGAACTTTCCCTGGGCCTAACTCTGAGATAACATGATCTACCGCTTTGAACTCTCTTGGAGTTCTCTTTTGTTCGGCATAACTTTTCTGTTGGTTCTGAGCGACCTTCAGGTTTTGTTTTATCTGAGTCACTTGTTGTTCCATTTATTTCAACATGTCGGGTCCAAAAGAAATATTGTTTACGGGATTAGTCCAGCTGACTAGAGTGTTACACGATCTACCATAGAAGACTTCAAAGGGACTCATCTTTAAGGATGCTTGGTATCCGTTGTTGTAGGTGAATTCTACCAATGGTAGGTAGTCTTCCCACTTCTTGGGTTGATGCATTACATACATTCTTAGCATGTCTTCAAGTATTTGGTTCACTCTTTCTGTTTGTTCGTCGGTTTGAGGATGATAGGCGGTGCTAAACAATAATTTGGTTTCTAATCTAGCCATCAGTGATTTCCAAAAGTTAGAAGTAAATTCCATGTCTCTATCGGACACGATCTCTTTCAGAATACCATGCAATCTAAATATCTCCTTCATGAATACCTGGGCGATATCGATTGCTTTGCAAGTGGATTTGACAGGGATGAAATGGGTAGACTTACTCAATTTTTCCACCACTACCATAATGGCATCATTATGTTTGATCGATGTTGGAAATCCAATGATGAAATCCATGGAGATGGTTTCCCATTTCCATTATGGGATTGGTAGAGGTTGTAATAATCCTGTTGGGTGTCGGTGTTCTGCTTTAACTTGTTAGCTCTCTATGCATTTAGCCAAGTACTCGGCTATGTCTTTCTTCATTCCAGGGAAATAGAATTGTCTCCTAGTGGCCATGATCATCTTTTGGTATCTTGGATGACCAGAATAGGGTATTTTATGTAGTTCATCCAGTATGAACCTCTTCAAGTCGTCACAATATGGAATATAAAATCTACTTCTGTAAGTGAGTGGACCTCCTTCGGTCATCTGGTAGCCTTCATATTTTTCTCTGGTGGGTCCTTGTTGTAGGTACATGGTCACGGTCTAGATGAAGGGATCTGTTTCTTGTGCATTTATGATTCTTTCCTTGACATCTGTCTCGCAGGTGCTCACCGCTGCCAGGTGAATTGTTTTCATACTTCTGCTAAGGGCATCGGCCACCTTATTTTCCTTTCCTTTAATGTGTATGATTTCAAAATCAAACTCGCTAAGGAGGGTCATCCACCTAGATTGTATCACATTGAGCTTTGGTTGATCAAACAGGTATCACAATCCATAGTGATCTGTCATAAGTACAAATTTTCTTCCCAGGAGGTAATGCCTCCACATTTTCAATGCATGCACTATGGCAGCCAGCTCTAGATCATGGGTCACATAGTTGAGTTCATTCTCATTCAATTTTTGGGATTCATAGCATATCACACTTCCTTCTTGCATAAGGACTCCTCCGAGCCCTTCCTTACAGGCATCTATGCACACAAGGAAGTCAGCTTCTGGATTGGCGATCTTCAGCATGGGTGCATGGGTCAGTAGATGTTTCAAGGTTTGAAATCTTTCTTCACACTTCTGTGTCCACAGGAATTTTTTCCCCTTCTTCTGGAGGGCAGTGATTGGACAACCAATCTCGGATAATCCTTTTATAAATCTCCTATAGTATCCTGCTAATCCCATAAAGGATCTGATGTCTGGAACATCCTTTGGGGTAGGCCATTCCATAATATACCTGATTTTGTCAGGTTCTACCGCTACTCCTTCTTCGGAGAGAACATGGCCTAAGTAATGTATTTGCTTCTAGAAGAATTCACATTTGCTGAATTTGGAATAGAGATGATGTTCTCTTAGCACTTGCAACACAAGTCTAAGATGCTCTTCATGCTCTTTTCTGTTGTTGGAGTAAATTAATATATCATCAATAAAAACAAGAACAAAATTGTCTAGGAATTTACTGAGTACATTGTTCATCAAGCACATAAAAGTGGCAGGGGCATTGGTCAACCCAAATGACACCACCACAAACTCATAGTGACCATACCTCATTTGGAAGGCATTTTTATGGATGTCTTCACCCTTGATTCGGACTTGATGGTATCCCGACCTCGAATCAATCTTTGAGAAAATAGACACACCTCCCAATTGATCGAACGGGTCATTGATCCTAGGCAAGGGGTATTTGTTCTTTATAGTTACCTTATTGAGTTTCCTATAATCTATACACAGTCTAGGGGTACCGTCCTTTTTCACGAACAGGACTGGTGCTCCCCATGGAGAAACGCTAGGCCGAATATAGCCCTTATCCATCATTTCTTTTAATTACAACTTGAGTTCAACTAACTCGGGTGTGCTCATCTGGTAGGGTGTCCTAGACACCAGCACTGCTCCCGGTGCAAGTTCTATCGAGAAGTCTATGTCCCTTCTCGGAGGTAAACCCGGTACCTCTTCCGAAAACACATCTCTGTATTCTCTCAGGATAGGGTGATCGTCCAGGCTTGGTTTGTCACCTTTGATTATTTTCAACACCTGTATTGCATATAGGGGACATCCCTTTCGGCAACACTTTCTCATTTGCAGAGATGATATTTGTCTCACCCAGACAGGTTTTTGGATCCCTTGAAGGGTTATATTTTTCCCTTCTTTACTTACACATTCTAAGTTTTTGTGGTAACAGTCCAATCTGGCTTTACGGGTGGCTAGCCAGTCCATACCAATCAGTAGATCATACGATCCCAGGGGTAATATGTTAAGGGTTTCTTGGGTGGGGAATATACCCAACATCAATTAGCAAGCTGGTATAACCTCTGCTACCCTTCTTTTGGTGCCAGTGGCTAACTGTACCAACCATGGCTTGGTATGTTTTTGTGGCTATATTTTACACTTATCAACAGCTTTAGGGGCTATATAACTCAAATTTGAACCAAGGTCTATTAAAACAAACACTAGATGGTTGGAAATCATACCTTCTATTTCCACTACTGAAGCTTGGTGGTCAGCTTGGTTATTATCCAAGGCTGCATAAATTTGTGGCTCACTCCTGGCCACATCATTGACAGTAGTAGCTTCTTGGATGTTATAAATCCTTCGACTATTTTGTTTTCAGTGTGGACAATCTCTCAATAGATGTTCTTCCCCGCAACCCTAGCATTTCAAAGGTTCTCTCTTTGGGTTATCAGTCTTCACTGATATGGGTCCAAAAGTTTTATTTCCACTCAAGGATGGAAAATTCTGTTGGTGCATACTCCGTGTTGGGAAGCTCATTCTTGGTTTCTTCTTATAGTTCTTAAATCCTGGGGATTTAATTCCCCTTTTCTGAAATCTTGAACTATTCTTTTGTTTCCATCCTTCGCGACGTTTTGCTCGATGCCCAAACTATTCATGACAATAGGTCGCCTTTCGAATAGTGCCTTCTAGAGTCTTTGGCTCATCAAATTCAATTTTGTCCCGATAGTCCTTAGGTAGTCCATTGATGAAGTGTTGCACCTTTACCTTTTCCGCCTTGATATAGGGTACATACCTCAACAAATCGAGGAATTTTTTGACATATTCTTCTATAGTGAGTTGTC
>SNQJ01S0020955.1:147574-167414 GCA_010110895.2 Picea sitchensis
TGTGTATTTGATGCATGATTGGTACATATTTGGTGCATGGTTGATGCACTCGTTGATGGTACAGGTTGAGGTACATGTTGGTGCATGGTTGATGCACTTTTTTATGGTATAGGTTGATTACAGGTTGAAGTACAGATTGGTGCATGATTGATGCATTTGTTTATGGTACAGGTTGATTACATATTGTTTGGTATAGGTTGGTGCATGGTTGATTCACTTGTTTATGGTACAGGTTGATTACATGTTGATTGGTACAAGTTTACAATAGTATATCTCACAGTGATAGTGTGACAGTGGTTCCATCATTCTACTTATATTTGAGGGAAGTTGGATAGGGAAAGGACAGGTGGTTATAGCCACCTTCCAGTTGTAGCCGAAGAACATAGGGGGTTGTGGCCTCCTTCTTGTTGTAGAAAGAGAATTGGGGAGTTGGAGCTTTCTTCATGTTGTAGCCTGAGAAACTAGGGGGTTGGAGCCTCCTTCCAGTTGCATATGGAAAAAAAAGGAAGTTGGTGCTTCCAATGAATGTAATTCTTCAAGACATATACCAAAAAACATTATGTGGTTTTCTCCCACTTTGGGTTTACACGTAAAAACATTGGTGTACTGTGTATGTGTATGATTGCTCATTTTTTCATTGTTTATTTACTCTGCAATTATTGGATGATAATGCTACATTGATATAACACTTGCATTTTATGATGAAAAAGGATTCAATTGCTCTATTACGGATTCACCCCCCCTCTCAGTAATCCAACAATATCAACTCAAGTTAGTATTTTGTAAATATAATAGGGTGTTCCTCAACGTGGTGTTGGTGGGAGTCTACACTTTTTTTTGAAGGTCTATATCCTGCATCATCCCTCCTAGCAACAAAGCTGGTCATTTCTTCTTGAGTATACATCTCAGTAGGAATCACGAGGGCTTCCACATTATCCTGCATGAATGTAGATGGTGATTCCTCCTGCTCTACTGCATAGCCCCATGTCTCTTCCTCAAGAAGGATACCTGAAGAGTCTCTTCCTGCAACAATTTGGTTGATCCAGATTTGGATCCAAGAGCTTGATGGGGCTCAGAAAGGCCTAAAAATAAAAGTTCTCAGAATGGCTTCAAAACGGACGTGAGTCAGGCCTTGTTGACACGAACCCAACTCAACTTAAAAGGGCTCAAATGAATGTCGTATGCTCCATATATGGCGATATGTTTTTTTTTCCAAACAGACAAAAAAATGATGATTGTATAGTTCGTACAGTGGCACATGATAGCTGAATGTACAGGTCGTACGATCATACAACTGACGTGGTAGGCATAGTTGGCGCTGATGTGGCATCATATGGAGATGACACATGGTAGGGTGACTAGGCGTACGGATGGATGACGTGTTAGACAACTGGACCAATCAAAGAGTGACACATGTCACCCTTGCAGTGGTGACACATGGCACATCCATACAGATGACATGGCAAGTATAGTGGAAGGGTCGTACAACATGTGAAAGGTACAATGGTTGACAACTCAACAAACAGGTGGACCATTAGGTGTTTGAAACGTGTCATTCTTTTCGACAAATGGTGTGGTGCCACATGGCCCATGTCTGGGCCACGTGGCACCGAGTCGTTGGCTGTTGGTTTTGGTAAAAGTTTGTTTGGAGCACAACGAATTCAAACCATGGACCTTCATGGGAGCAGAGTCTTCGAAAAGTCTGAGCACCAGCCTTCCTATACCATGTATCTTACAACTACATGTTCTCATATTTATTTAAATTTGCGTTCTATGCTAAGTATGGCGGAGAAAGGGCTAGGGTCTAGCCCCAGCCCCCAACATAACATTCCCATGCGACCACCGTAGTGTGACCTTGACCCGTGTGTAATTTGTTTTGGCACGGATTATGGTTTAGCCTATCTCTCGATTCCTCCGATGTTGCATATGACCCAGACCCTCATTTAAGTGTTAGCACGATGGATAAGGGGTTTATCCTGGTCGGTCAGGCTAGCCCGCCAACCAGGGGCTAAACCTTGGGATATTTTTCGGGGGCCAGTTCACTATGTGTGCACGTGTAAAGCTCTAGACCGCGGCCATATGGTCACTACACATAACCATCAGCCAGAGATTAGGGGGATTAGCCCATTGTATATGCATGGAGGCTAGCCCAAGGCCATGTGGGCCTATGCATGTGACCAAGAGCAGAGATCCAGGGGGCCAACGTGCCCAGCTTTAGTGCTTGGCCACATGGAGGTGCCTATATGACCATGAGAACAGGTAAAAAGGGGTTGCAACCTAATTATATGAAAAAGTGGGTTTTTTAACCATATCTTATGATTTTAAATGGATTTTTAGCCAGATTGAGGGGATTTAATCCATTTTTGGGAGATATTGGGCCCTTTTTGAGGCCAGATTTTTGGGAGAAGTTGGGAGATGGTTACCAACTTCAGATCTATATAAACTAGGCTTGCTTGAGACCAGGGGAGGAGATCCAGAGTAGGTTTATGCTAAATATTTTCCAAGCCAGAGCCATTTTTATGCAGGGAAGTTGTTGAGGAGCACACCTTTGCAGGCCATTTCTGGGAGCTTCAGTCATCCGATTTGAGTGTCGTTTCTTCTATTGGGTTCTAGAGATCTAGTAGAACAAGAAAATATTAGTTTTGTAACCTATTGGCACTGTTGTGATGTACGTTTAAAGATTTGAATGGAAATAAGAAAGCCTCACCCACTGAGACAAAGACCCGGAGACATAGGCGAGATTTTCGAACTCTGTTATCACATTGGTGTTTATGGTTTGTTGTTGTTCATGCTTTATTTCAGATCTGTACATGTTTATATGGATTTTATACTCATTCTATAATTCATCCTCTTTCATTCATCTTCCTAAATTGGTTAATAAACACATGCATAATAACTCAACCATTGTCATGTAAAACATCTTGTCGGATCAAGTGGTATCAAAGCTAGTTGATGGTTGGAATTTGAGTTTGCATGTTAACCAGGTAAAAGGACATCTCAAGGGAGAAAATGGCATCTATAGGGGGACTTTCACAAGATGAGAAGGATATGTGAAAAACTCTCATTGCCATGGTCGAGATGGTGAAAGTGGTGTACAAAGACTACTTGGAACGAAAGAAATTAGTTCAAGAGAAAGCCTCAAAGAACAACAAAGTCAAAGAAGGATTGAAGGAAGTGCCTTTTACATATGTTTCAAAAATCATCTCTGAGGTATGTAGTGAAGGTCATTCATCAATTTCTCCTTGTTCCCATCAAGATGGTTTTGGTGCATTTTAAAAACATACAAGAGGTATAGGTTTGAAATTGCTAACCGAGATGGGTTATGAAGGAAAGGGCCTTGGAATTGAGGGCCAAGGTATTAATCCCATTGAGGTTGTGGAAAGGCCTCGATATTTAGGATTGGGATATGGCGAAGTGGATATTAGAGCATCCTCCAAGATGGGTTCTAAAAATTTGGAAGCAAGTAATGCTTCAAATGGCCAGCTTAAGTCATTGCAGGAACACTTCACAAAAGGTTATGGTGTATCACTCCTCGATTGTGGTAGTGAATGCAATTCATCTCCAAATCAAAGTGAAGATCAACATGGAAGGTATAATGGTCATGTTTTTACCAATTCTCTTTTTTATTATAAAAAACATAATCATGTAATCCGGAACTTGTGGAATATATACCCATGTACTTTTTGTCATTCACCCAAGCATAGTGTTGCCAAGTGTTCGAAGAGACAATCTATGTACAGGAAGTCTATTTAGACTAGGAAGGAAACAATACATAAAGACTCAAGTCCACAATGGAAGAAAGAGAAGGGCAAACAGGTCTAGATGCCAAAAACTCACTGCACTTATTGCAATAGGGGTGGACATCAAAAGGCTAATTGTTGGAAGCTTAATCCAGAGCTTCATCCAAAGAAGAACAAAAGGATTGCGCATGTAATCAAGAAGGAAAAGGAGCTACCAGCGAAGGAATAAGAACACCACGAAGAAAAGAAACTAGTCACTTGGTTTTTCCAGAAGTGGATGTCACAACTTCATTGTATTTTGCTTCCATTAATGTAATCACACGTGTTGAAATGATGACCTATTATAACATCATTTTGAACAACACAGTGTTTTTGTTTGTGTCCTTATGAGTATGTAATTAGTAAGGTTCATGTTGTAACCTTTTGGAGGACCAAAATGTCCTTAGCAAGGAGGTGTGATCCAGATTTGGATCTAGGAGCTTAATGGAGCTCGGAAAGGCCTAAATATAAAATTTCTCATAATGGCTTCAAAACGGACATGAGTGTAGGCCTCATCAATACGAACCCAACATAACTTGAACGAGCTCAAATGAACATTGTATGCTCAAGATATGGTGATATGTTCATTTTCCAAACAGGTAAAAAAATGATGACTGTACAATCCGTATAGTCCGTATAGTGCCACGTGGTAGCTGATTGTACAAGTTGTATGATTGTACATATGACATGGCAAGCACAGTTGGTGCTGACATGGAAGCATCTGGAGGTGACACGTAGCAGGGTGACTGGGCATACAGACGGATGACATGTCGAACAAGTGGACCAATCAGGTAGTGACACATGTCACCCTTGCAATGGTGACACATGGCACGTCCATATAGATGACGTGGTAGGTACAGTGGAAGGGTTTTACAAAACATGGCAGGTATAGTGGTTGACAACTCAAAAGACAAGTGGACCAATGGGCATTTGACATGTGTCATTGTTTTCAACAAATGGCGTGGTGCCACGTGGCCTAGACATGGGCCACCACATGGCACCCATTCGTTGGATGTTGGTTTTGGTAAAAGTTTGTTTGGAGCACAGCGGATTCAAACCATGGACCTCCTTGGGAGAAGAGTCTTCGCAAAGGCTGGGCACCAACCTGCCTATACCATGGAGCTTACAACTATATGTTCTCATATTTATTTAAATTTGCATTCTATGCTAAGTCTGGTGGAGAAAGGGCTAGGGTCTAGCCCCATCCCCCGACGTAACATTCCCATGCGACCACCATAGTGTGACCTTGGCCCGTGTGTAATCTATTTTGGCAAAGATTACGGTTGAGCCTAGCTCCTGGTTCCTCCAATGGCGCATATGAACGAGACCCTCATTTAAGTGTTAGCACGGTGGATAAGGGGTTTGGCCCGGTCGCTCGAGCTAGCCCACTGACCAGGGGCTAAACCTTGGGCTATTTGTTGGGGGGAATCTATGTGTACGCGTGTGAATATCTAGACCATGTCCATATGGCCACTACACATAACCACTGAGTAGATATTAGGGGATTTATCCCATTGTATATGCGTGGAGGCTAGCCCAAGGCCACCTGGGCCTATGCATGCGACCAGGAACAAAGATCCAGGGGGGCCAGCGCGCCCAAATTTAGCGCTTGTCCACATGGAGGCACCCACATGACCAAAAGCGCGGGTAAAAAGGGGTTGCACCCTAATTATATGCAGAAGTGGGTTTTTAAACCATATCTTATGATTTTAAATGGATTTTTAGCCAGATTGAGGGGATTTAATCCATTTTTGGGAGATATTGGACCCTTTTTTAGGCCAGATTTTGGGGAGAAGTTGGGATATAATTACCAACTTCATATCTATATAAACCAGGCCTTCTTGAGGTCATGGGAGGATATCTAGAGTAGGTTTATGTTGAATATTTGCCAATCCAAAGCCATTTTTATGCAGGGAAGTTGTTGAGGAGCACACCTTTGTGAGCCATTTCTGGGAGCTCTGTTCATCCAATTTGAGTGTCGTTTCTTCTATTGGGTTCTAGAGATCTGGTAGAACAAGACCAGATCATTTTTGTAACCTTTTGGCACTGTTGTGATGTAATTTAAAATCTTTGAACAAAAATAAGAAAGCCTCACCCACTGAGACAAAGGCTTGGAGATGTAGGTGAGATTTCTGAACTCCGTTATCACATTGGTGTTTTTGGTTTACTTATGTTCATGCTTTATTTCATATCTGTACATTTTTATATGGTTGTTATACTCCTTCTATAATTCTTCCTCTTTCATTCAGTTTCCTAAATTGGTTAATAAACACATGCATAATAACTCATCCATTGTCGTGTAAAAGATCTTGTCAAATCATTGGTTCATTGGCCGATGGGCAGAGCCAAAATCACTGGACGAGGGGGAAATATTGTGACATCGGTTGGAATATATGTGATATGTTCTAGTTCCTCTGTGAACCTTTCCCCTTTCACAAGGCATATTACAAGGAGGTCGTAAACAAAACACCTAAAACTATCTAGGAGCATCTTGAGGCTGGAATCCACAAGATGAGAATGGAGTGAAATTCCTTGCTTCTTCCATAATTTGATGGTAATGGATTTAATAAGGATTTACGAATTACGACAGTCCCTATCACTTATACCTTTACACTAAATTTAACCATAACTACAACATAAAATCCATTCATAGGAGAAGTACAAGGTCCAACTGATTTAACCTTCGCCGTACTCGAAAACACTAAGTTTCGCATGAGGGATATACCTCGGTTGTTGAATCCCACATCAGATACCCACCTTGAAAGATACACCAATCGCCTAATGGTTACATTGAGGACCATGTGGCTTATTTTAAAGTCTATCTTTATGCCACTCCATTCAGGGGAAAATATTGTGAAATTTCAACTAAAAATTATCTTTCATAAAAAATTTAAAAGAGATAACATATTGTAACATTCTTCTTTTGAAAACAATACTACTAATATTATCTAAAATAAAATGGTTAAACCAAAAAGGTGTCATATGGACCTTTTAAATGGTTTGAATGTTTGAAAACAAAGGATTCCTTCCAATATTACAATAACAAATATATAACAATCAAATCCATATAGAGAAATATCTCGTCTTTGGTAGATTAAAATATTAACAACTTTTCTTAAAACCATTATAAAATACATTCAATTTATTTTACACTTATACTTTAAGATTAAACACTATACATTTATTTTTTTGAAAATTGAAGATTAAACACTATACATTTATTTTTTTATTTTTTTGAAAATTGGCATAATTTGATCACACTTTTCAAAAGATTGTGAATTGTTTTTATTTTTTTTTAAGATATAATTTGATAATACCTTCTGTAAACAAAAATCAAAATACATATCAAGAGACCTAATATTGTCTGTAAAAATATGCCATGTGGGCCGAAGTTGATGTCCATAATACTATTGAGTTGTCTATTAAACAAGCCAATATAAAAAATATATAGAGAATTATGTTTAGTGAAAGATGAGAGTAAAAGAGAAACATAGAGAATATATGTATAGTCTAATCAAACTCCTGACGAGCTACCTATTCCATTGTATTGGGGAGAAACTAGCCATACTGGGACAACGTCTCGCTAGTTTGGCCACTCCTGGTAGTGTTAGATTTGTTGTTGGGCAGTGAGCAGTGAGCATATCAGAAAGCATCCCAATTTTATGTTCCATCAATTGTTGGTGAAATTTTTGGTCTGTCGAATCCTGTCATAAGTCAAATATCAACTCAAGATGGTCTTCTGTAAATCTCATAGGGTGTTCCTCAACGCGGTGTTGTTGGGAGTCTACACTTTGTTTTGCAGGTCTATATCCTGCATCATCTCTCTTAGAAATAGAGGTGGTCACTTCTTGTTGAGTATACATCTCAGTAGAAATTACAAGGGCTTCCACATTATCCTGGATGAGTGTAGATGGTGATTCCTCCTCCTCTACTGCATAGCCCCATGTATCTTCCTCGAGAAGGATACCTAAAGAGTCTCTTCCTTCAACAATTTGGTCCATTGGCCAATGGGCGGAGCTAGAATGACTGGACGAAGGGGAAATATAGTGACATCGGTTGGAATAGTTATGAAATGTTCCAGTTCCTCTGTGAAACTTTCCCGTTTCACGAGTCATATTACAAGGAGGGAGTAAAAAGAACACCCGATCTAAAACCTTCTAGGAGCAGCTTGAGGCTGGAATCCACAAGATGAGAATGGAGTGAAATGCCTTGCTTCTTCCAGAATTTGATGGTAATGAATTTACTAAGCATTTATGAATTACGAGAGTCCCAATCACTTAGTCCTTTACACTAAATTTAACCATAACTACAAAATAAAATCCATTCATGGGAGAAGTACGCTGATCTAACCTTCGTCGTACTTGGAAACACAAAGTTTTATATGAGGGTTATACCTGGGTTGTTGAATCCCACGTCAACTACGCCCCTTGAAAGATACAACAATCGCCTAGTGGTTGCGCTGAGGTCCATGTGGCTTATTGTAATGCGTGGCTTGATGACACCCCATTCGGGGGAAAATGTTGTAAAATTTCAACTAAAAATTATCTTTCATAAATTCTTTAAAAGAGATAACATATTGTAACGTTCTTCTTTTCAAAACAATACTACTAATATTATCTAAAACAAAAAGGTTAAACCAGAAAGGTATCATATGGAATTTTTGAATGGTATGAATGTTTTGAAGACAAAGGATTCCTTCAGATATTACAATAACAAATATATAACGATCAAATCCATATAGAGAAATATCTCATTCTTTGGTAGATTAAGGATGACATGATTGCCATTGCCTTTTAAAAATCATTTTCGTGCGTGCAATGAAAAGCTACAACCTCTTGTATAGAATACAAGCAAGTATTTAAGTATTTACAATGTAGAACACAAAGACAACCAAAAACATATTACTCTCTCAAGTACTCGGGTTAAAGTATAGAAACAAAACATTTGATCAAAATAGTCCTAGACTGCAAAATTGCTAGAGTAACATCATTACACTAGAGTAACATCATTACACCCTCTTACTAGTTTTTATTTCTAACTTCTTCGGTTACAGTTATTTGGTCAGTTATACCATTGTAACTCCATTGTAACTAATATTTCTAGCTTAATATAGAAGACAGGTTGATGGTGGTGTAGTGAAGATTTTGTTCAACAACTCATTTGTGTAGTTCTGAATTTGTGTTGTGGCTATAACAACATCCAGAATCAGGTTCTTTCATTTTCCTATGAAAACAATTTGGTATCAGAATGATTTATAACTCTACAGAAGAAATATTCAATATCTTGAAAAGAGAAAATGTTGAAACAAAAAGAAGAATCATTGAGAAGAGTTATCGCTGGCGTGGAATGATAAATACAAGGTTATCAATTTGGAAGAAAGTGGCCATGCCATATTGTCTACAAGAAAGGGTCGTGCCACAGTTGCATTGATATATACTAGAGAGATTAAGGATTCTTGTGGTTCAATTCATTCGATCGACTTTCAAGTAAACACAGACAATATATCAAATTTTGAACAACAAATTGGCATCGGAGTAAAGGATAGATTTTGGCTTTGGAATTCCATATAAGGTCATCTTCATTTCTCTGGTTTGAAGTTGTTGCATCAGAGAGGTATGGTAAGACACTTTCCTTCCATCCATGAACTAGTTGGTACATGTGAGTGTTTCATTCTTGCTAAGAAACAAATGGAAAATTTCCCTAAAGGTGTATCGTATAGAGCTAAGTATCTCCTAAAGTTGATTCATACTAACTTGTTTGGACCAATTCAAACTCATTTGCTTGGAGGAATTTATTATTTTTTTACTTTCATAGATCACTATAGAAGAAAGACTTGGGTGTACTTCCTTAGGAGGAAATTAGAAGCATTTGATAGGTTCAAAGAATTGAAAGCACTCGTCTAGAAATAGAGTGGCTACCAGATTAAAGTGTTGAGATCAGATAGAGGAGATAAATATGATTCGAATGAGTTTAATGATTTTTCAAGGAACATGGCATCAAATGACAATTCACGACTATATATATAGTGTAGCTGAGAGGAAAAACATAACTATGATGAATATGGATGAAACGGTAAATGAAATAATAGGATTGGGAGAAGAAATCAAAGAATTTTTAATTGTACAAAAGGTAATAAGATCTCTTCCTATGAGATTTGACCATAAGATATCATCACTAGAAGAAAGAGCAGATACTCAATAAGCATGGAAGAACTACATGGAATATTATTAGCATATGAAATGAAAACTGAACAGGAAAATCTAGATATAAAAGTAGCAGCTTTTGAAGCATCCAAAAGGTCAAAGAAAAAGGGAAAGAAAAAGGAAAAATAACATAGAAGCGATAGTGACATCTCGAAAGATGATGAAGAAGTGGCCAACTTCGTCAGAATACTAAACAAGGGAACCAATGACAAATATAGAGATAAGTTTCCTTTGATTTGTTTTAATTGTGATGGTATTGGTCATTTTGCTAACAAATGTCCTCATAAGAAAAATAAGAGGAATGATGAACATTACTCAAATAGAAAACAAACATATAAAGACAAAGGAACCACAAAGAAAGTTTTCAAGAAAATCTTATGCACCAAACAAGATATCTCATCATTAGATGAAGATGAAATCAATGACAGTGAGACAAAAATAGTTCTATTCATGGAAGTAGAAGACTCTGACAAAGAAGAAACCTAAGAAGAATATGAAGAGATCGAAGAAGAATATGAAGAGGCAGAAGTTAACCACTGAGAAGAATTTTTGTGTGTCATAGAAGTTATAAGAAGAGAAAAGAGGGAAAAAAAGAAGCTACAAGTAGAAATAGACAAGAAAGAAGACACTCAAGAACTAGAAAAAATGATCACAAATTTGAAGGTTCAAATAGAAGAAGATAAAAGAATTAAAGAATCACTCAAAGAATAGCTAGAAGAAGGAGATAGAATCATTGAAAAATTGGAAGCAAAGATTGTCACATTAAGAAAGGATCTTCAAAATAAAAATATGCAGAACAACTCAAAAATTTTGGATGACATTATCGGCAGTGAAAAACGTCATCATAACAAGTCCGGACTTGGATACAATCAGAAAAAAAATGGGTCAAAATCCAAAACAACAGAACACGAAACATATCCAAAAAGATATGCAGAAACAATCAAAGGGGATAGGAATATTTACAAGGAATATTACAGCGACACTCCTCCATCGAGAAGATTCAAATTTCAGAATCAACAACCGACATATAGGCCTCAGGAAGAAGAAAGATTTAGAAGAGGAAATCCTTTCAGAATATCTTCAACTCCTAGGTATCAAACTATATATATTTTTGGTTTATTTTATGCATGTAATCATTTTGGACATAAAGCTATGAATTGTAGAGCTAACAGCAAGAACATAAACAACCTTGAAATTCATACACAAAAGGGTTATCCAAGAAGGCCTAGTGAAACACAAAGAAGAAGTTACAACGGGTTTGAATCATTGAGCACTGAAGTGGAATGCTGCAAGTGTAACAACTTTGGACACATGGCCAAAGATTGCAAAATGACAGTTCCTACTAGAGAACCACAATAGAACAACAACATTCACATAAAGGAACCTCATAAGAGAACATGGATAAGAAATCATAATCAGTATAGCAATGAAGAATGCACACTCGCTCTACAAGCTAAGAAGAAGAAATGTGGTTGGTATGTTGATAGTGGTTTTTCAAAACACATGAAAGGTGATAAATATAGGTTCCTTACATTAAGAAAGGAAAGAGATGGATCAGTCTCCTTCGGAAATGATGATTCAGCTAAAATTATTGGAAAAGGCACAGTCAGAATTGGAAACAAGAATACCAAGGAAAAAAATGTTCTATTAGTAGAAGATATGAAACATAATATTCTAAGTGTGAGTCAAATGTGTGACCAAGGTCATAAAACTACTTTCGATTCACAAAAAGTGCGAGATAAGAAAAGAAGGTTCAGGAAAATTAATTGCAATAGCTGCAAGAACTTCAAACAACATATATGTACTAAGTGAAATTGGAAATGAAAAGTGTTGTCTAGGAAAGGAAGATGAAAGTTGTCTATGGAACAGAAGAATGGGTCACATACACTTTGATAAACTTTTCAAAGTCAACAAAAAGGAAGCAGTTATAGAAATGCCCCAGATTATGAAACCAACCAACACTTTATGCAAGCAATGTCAACCAGGAAAGAAAAAAAAGACCAGGTTTAAATCAAAATAATATTCAAACGATAAGACCACTGGAAACTATGCATACTGATCTAGTTGTACCAACTACAACAAAGGGTTTAAAAGGTGAGAAATGCTTTATGTTATTAGTTTATGATTATACAAGAATGGTTGCAGTTTTCTTTCTCAAGAATAAGTCATAAGCTTTTGAAAACTTCAAGGTATACAAGGAATTGGTTGAAAATGAAATGGATTCAAAAATCAAATGTTTGAGATCTGATAATGGAGGAGAGTTCACTTCAAAGGAATTTATGGACTACTACAACAAGCATGGAATAAAAAGACAATTCTTTGTTACTAAGACACCTCAACAGAATGGAGTTGCTGAAATAAAGAACATGACATCATAGGAAATGGTTCAAACAATGTTAATGGATTCCAAATTGACAGATATATTTTTTACACATGCAATGCATACATCGTTTCACATTCAAAACAAAGTAATGTTCAGAAACAACACTGACAAAAATCCCTACGAGATATGGAAAGGAAGACCAACAAATTTGAAGCACTTCAGATTATTTGGAAGCAAATGCTACATCAAAAGAGAAGATGGCAGAATGAGAATGTTTGACTCTCTTGTGGACAAATGAGTACTTGTTGGTTACTCAAGTACAAGGAAATCATACAAGTGTTACAATATGAGGTTGAACAAAGTTGTGGAAAGCATCAATGTAACAATTGATGAAGCAGGTGGACGAGAATTAAAGGAATAAGAAAATGAATCAATGGAACAAATTACGAAGAAGAAGTATAAAGGGAAGATGAAGAGGATCAAACATAAATAGAAGAGAAAAAGTACCTCCAAATACACCTAGAAAATGAGTACAGGAGAATCATCCTTCAGATTAGATTATCAGAAACAAATATGCAGGAGTTGAGAGTAGAAGAAGATTATGTTCACCAGAACGAACGCACCTAGCAGTCTCATCTACAATTGAACCAAACAGTTTTGAAGAGGCCATCAAGGATGAATTTTGGAATAAATCCATGGATAAATAATTGGATCAAATAGAGAAGAATGACACTTGGGAATTGGTTCCAAGACCAAATAATAAGAATGTGATTGGCACAAAGTGGGTATTCATAAATAAATTGAATGCAAATGGACATGTTACAAGGAACAAATATATATTGGAATGTAAATAATACGCACAGGTTGAAGGAATCGACTTTGAAGAGACATTTTCTCCAGTTTCCAGAATGGAAGCAATCTGATTTCTCCTAGATTATGCATGCTCCAAGAATATTAAAGTGTATCAGATGGATGTGAAATCATCTTTTCTGAATGGGGAACTTAAAGAAGAAGTCTGCATTGAACAACCAGAAGGATTTCAGTTTTCAGAGAATGCAGATTATGTATGTTAATTGAGCAAGGCCTTGTATGGTATAAGATATTAGAGCATGGTACTCTAGACTGGATAAATATCTACTGCAGGCGGGGTTCAGAAAAGGAAGTGCAGACAACAACCTCTACATCATGGTAACTCAAGATAGTATTTTTATTAATTGAATTTTATGTGGATGATATTATTTTTGGAAGCAATGATGAGAGGTTAAGCTAGAAATTTGCAAAGGATATGCAGAATGAATTTGAAATGTCATTACTCAGAGAACTATCCTTCTTTTTGGGTCTTCAGATACGTCAAAGAAACCAAGGAATTTTTATTTCTCAAACTAAGTATATCAGATAAATCCTAAAGAAGTTTGGAATGGAATATTGCAAACCAGTTTCAAGTTGATCAAAGATGATGATTCAAAGTCTACAGACCATAGGAAATACATGTCAATGATTGGTTGTTTACTATATCTGAAAACATCCAGACCATATGTAATGCAGGCAGTTGGATAGGTGGCACAATCTCAAGAATCACCAAAGCAATCACATGTATTAGTAGTGAAGAGGATTTTCAGATATATCAAAGGAACATAAGAGTTTGGATTATGGTATCCAAAAGGAAAGGATCTATCACTTATTTCCTACACAGATGCATATTGGGCAGGTTGCATTGATGAGCGATGAAGCACTAGCGGAGCAACATTCTACTTGTGTGAGTGTTTAGTATCATGGTTAAGCAAGAAACAATCATCAATATCCTTATCGACAGTTGAGGCAGAGTATATTGCAGTAACATCATGTTGTACACAGGTTCTATGGATGAAACAAACTCTGACATATATATAGGTTGAGTATGATGATCCCATTCCAATCTATTGTGATAATACAAACACCATTACTATCTCAAAGAACCCAGTGATGCACTCCAACATGAATCACATTCCAATAAAGTATCACTTTCTACAGGAACAGGTTTCATATAAGAACATCACAGTTGAATATGTGGGCACAAAATAACATGAAGTGACATACATCTTTACAAAATCGCTTCCAAGAGAAGCCTTTGAGTATCTTCTCCAGAGACTCGGAGTAATTTCTACTCCAAAATGAATGCTTTTGAATGCTTATCTTATATGTCTTATATCTACACAAGGAAGCACCATAAAGAGGAAAATTCAGGTTGGGAGATCAGTTTCAGGAAGAGTTCAGTTAGGGGGAGTATCCCCATGAACAATTTGGTAAGGGGGAGCAGTGAAAGATGGATAGATACATTTTCCATTGATGACAAAGGGGGAGAGATTTATCAGATGCGGGCTTATAGAAAGAGCACAAAGGCATGGTTCCAGGGGGAGATGAGTGATATGACTTCAGTATTGCATCAAAGTGTTTCCATCAATGTCAAAGGGGGAGATTGTTGATTATTTGGGTTGGTTTTTATTGATGTCAACCCTTGAAGAAATTCTGGTAGAAAATTTAGGTAGCACAAAGTTTTGGGTAATGGACCCAAGTTTGTTTGATGGATAATGGTATGAGTTTTGATATATTTGTAGGTAATAATATTATATGTGGATATTACATGTCATGCCATTTCGAGTGATATGTGGAATGTCACATAACTCCTCACGGTTATAGAGTTATGGCCATATGAAGTTGGAGAACCCTCATGAGTCATCTAGAAGCCCCAAAAGGTCAAATTAGTCAAAGTGGTTTAAGATATTTTAGAAGGTAAATAATAAAGTGAAGTGATGAGTGTACCATAAGTCAAAGTGAATACAAAATAAATTATTTAAATAATAAATTTAATGGAGAAATTACTAAGTGGACAAGTGGTTAGAAGTGGGTTAACCGTAAAATAAGGAAAGTGGGTTAACCGTAAAATAAGGAAAGTGGGTTAAGATGGTTAAAAGGTAACCCCTTGAGGAAGCTACATGAAAGTATATATAAGATGCAATGCTCACTAATTTTAATCACACTTGAGCATATTGAATATCTACAAGTCACTGAGGTAACCAAATGATACCTAAGACTAATTTCAGAGGAAAGGTGAAGTAAAGAAGGTCGAAATTCAAGAGAGGATAAATTCTTTTGATGATGTTTTCTAAGGTATGTTATTTATAGGTCATCTCACCATTTTTGCAATAACATTTTTTTCTAGAATGATTCAGACTGTGAAATTGGGAGTCCATTTAGGAAACATATCCAAGTAGTTGTGATATGAATTTCAAATTGTGGTTCGTTTTATTTTTGGAGTTACACGCCGTGGAAATTAGGGTTTGTGGCTAGTCCTGAAACTAGTCTAAAACAAGTGTTTCAGGTAAAAACGTCATCACTTTTTCATAACAGATCAAAATTCAGTAAGACCAAATATATTGATTAGAGTACAGTCTGTAGTATTTTGTGTACAATTTTCAGATCCATACAACAAACATTTTATGCAGGGCACGCTCTACAAGTTTGCTCTCTAGAATAATCCAGAATTCGACAAGGTATTCCATTTTTGTTATAACTCCTTTTCTGAGAAGTTCCTAGTAGTGAAATCAAGAGGAATTTCTTAAAATATATTGAATAACATTGTGTACCAGTTTCAGATCTTTATTTATTACAGGTACATATTTATGATTATTGCAAGTTAGGGTTTTTGACTAATCCAAAATTAGTCATGTGAGACTAAAGTAAAGTTTGATAAAATGATAGTCTATTGTTGTTAAATTTAAGGAAGGTTTGAAGGTATGTGATCATATACACCAGGTCTATTACAGAGTTACAAATCATATTTGTATGATGAAATTGATGAGGGATTTTGGTTGAGGTATGTTATAGATAGAGGTTGTATAATAGTGAGGTTCTGGCACATGGTTTGATGTAATGGTTTATGGTATTTGGTTATGGATAGTGTGATGTATTGCTAGAGAATTTTTTATGGTTATATTGGTATATGTATTTGGTATATGGTTGAGGTACATGTTGGATACATGATTGAGACAAGTAGTTTATGACTTGGCACATACATGGGTGTATAGTTGATGATGTTGGTACATCTTGATGAATCATAGTTTATGTGTATTTGATGCATGATTGGTACATATTTGGTGCATGGTTGATGCACTCGTTGATGGTAGGTACAGGTTGGTGCATGGTTGATGCACTTTTTTATGGTGCAGGATGATTACAGGTTGAGGTACAGGTTGGTGCATGGTTGATGCACTTGTTTATGGTACAAGCTGAATATAGATTGTTTGGTACAGGTTGGTGCATGATTGATGCACTTGTTTATGGTACAGGTTGATTACATGTTGATTGGTACAGGTTTACAACAATATATCTCACAATGATAGTGTGACAGTGGTTCCATCATTCTACTTATATTTCAGGGCGGTTGAACAAGTCAAGGATAGGTGGTTGTAGCCGAAGAACATAGGGGTTGTGGCCTCCTTCTTGTTGTATCCAAAGAATTGGGGAGTTGGAGCTTCCCTCATGTTGTAGACTAAGAAAATAGGGGGTTGGAGCCTCCTTCCAGTTGTAGCTGGAAAACAAAGGAAGTTGGTGCTTCCAATGAATGTAATTCTTCAAGACATATAAGAAAAATCATTTTGTGGTTTTCTCCCTCTTTGGGTTTACACGTAAAAACATTGGTGTACTGTGTATGTGTATGATTGCTCATTTGTTCATTGTTTATTTACTCTGCAATTATTGGATGATAATGCTACATTGATATAACACTTTCATTTTATGGTGAAAAAGGATTCAATTACTCTATTACTGATTCACCCTCCCTCTCAGTAATCCAACAATATCAGCTCAAGTCGATCTTCTGTAAATCTTATAGGGTTTTCCTCAACGAGGTGTTGGTGGGAGTCTACACTTTGTTTTGAAGATCTATATCTTGCATCATCCCTCCTAGCAACAGAGATGGTCACTTCTTCTTTAGCATACATCTCAGTAGGAATCATGGGGGATTCCACATTATCCTGGATGAGTGTAGATGGTGATTCCTCCTCCTGTGTTGCATATCCCCATGTCTCTTCCCCAAGAAGGATACCTGGAGAGTCTCTTCCTTCAACAATTTGGTCCATTGGCCAATGGGTGGAGCCAGAATCACTAGACGAGGGGGAAATATTGTGACATCGGTTGGAATAGTTGTGAAATGTTCCAGTTCCTCTATGAACCTTTCCCATTTCACAAGGTATATTACAAGGAGGGCGTAAACAAAACACCCTATCTAAAACCATCTAGGAGTAGTTTGAGGTTGGATTCCACAATATGAGAATGGAGTGAAATTCCTTGCTTCTTCCATAATTTGATATTAACATATTTACTAAGGATTTATAAATTATGAGAGTCCCCATCACTTAGACATTTACACTAAATTTAACCATAACTACAAAATAAAATCCATTCATAGGAGAAGTACAAGGTCCAATTGATCTAACCTTCATCGTACTCGAAAACACTAAGTTTCACATGAGGGATATACCTCAGTTGTTGAATCCCACATAAACTGCCCACCTTGAAAGATACACTAATCCCCTAGTGGTTGCGTTGAGGGCCATGTGGATTATTTTAATGTGTGTCTTGATGACACCCCATTCAGGGGAAAATATTGTGAAATTTCAACTAAAAATTATCTTTCATAATTTCTTTAAAAGAGATAACATATTGTAACATTCTTCTTTTTAAAACAATACTACTAATATTATCTAAAATAAAAGGGTTAAACCAAAAAGGTGTCATATGGACTTTTTGAATGGTCTGAATGTTTTGAAAACAAAGGATTCCCTCAAATATTACAATAACAAATATATAACGATCAAATCCATATAGAGAAATATCTCATTCTTTGGTAGATTAAAAAATTAACAACTTTTCTGAAAACCATTATAAAATACATTCAATTTATTTTACACTTTTACTTTAAGATTAAACACTATACATTTAATTTTTAGAAAATTGACATAATTTGATCACACTTTTCAAAAGATTGTGATTTTTTTCATTTTTTTTAAGCTGTAATTTGATAAGACCTTCTGTAAACAAAAATCAAAATACATATCAAGGGACCTGATGCCAGAGCTTCCATTATTGGAAACCAACTGCAACAACAGGTTTGAATTATCTGTAAAAATATACCCTGTGGGCCAAAATTGATGTCTAATACTATTGATTTGTCTATTAAACAAGCCGATATAAAAAATAAACAAAGAACTATGTTTAGTGAAAGCTGAGAGTAAAAGAGAAACATAGAGAATATATGTATAGTCTAATAAAACTCCTGACGAGTTACCCAAGCCATTGGACTGGGGAGAAACTAGCCATACTGGGACAATGTCTCACTAGTTTGGCCACTCCTAGTAGTGTTGGATTTGTTGTTGGGCGGTGAGCATATCATAAAGCATCCCAATTTTATGTTTCACCAACTCCTGGTGAAATTTCTGGTCTGTCGAATCCTGTCATAAGTCAAATATCAGCTCAAGTTGGCCTTCTGTAAATCTCATAGTGTGTTCCTAAAAGCGGTGTTGTTGGGAGTCTACACTTTGTTTTGAAGGTATATATCCGACATCATCTCTCCTACCAACAAATTTGGTCACTTCTTGTTGAGTATACATCTCAGTAGGAATTACAGGGGCTTCCACATTATCCTGGATGAGTGTAAATGGTGATTCCTCCTCCTCTACTACATAACCCCATGTCTCTTCCTCAAGAAGGATACCTGAAGAGTCTCTTCCTTCAACAATTTGGTCCATTGGCCGATAAGCGGAGCCAGAATCACTGGACGAGGGGAAATATTGTGAAATGTTCTAGTTCCTCTGTGAACCTTTAATGCAGCTGGGGTTAGTGAAATGGAGTCGACAGAGCTAAACTTAGCTCACTGTCTCTAAAATTGGCATATCCGTTCTATTGGACAGAACTTCTATCGAATTGGCGGGTTAAGCACCTCTTGTGTTCTCTAGCACCCAACGGAAATCATTTTACACTTCATACCAAGCACCTCGGGACTATGCGATATGACCATAACCCAGCGGAAAACACAATTTACAAACTTTTTGTACTTACCTTTACTCTCCGCTCCCACACAATGATAGACACGTGGCCTCAACGGAAGTCACCAAATGCTTTGGAGTTTGAGCCTCCACTTCTCCGCTGAGATCTGGGCCGTTGGCTCTTTGTCACGGGACTCCACTCAGATCTTGATCGTTCATCTTCGGGATGATCCACGCCGTTAACCTCTAATCCTCTCCAGTCCCGCTTTGATCTCCACCCTTGATTATAATACTTACATAATGAAATTCTTTTCAATTCATGACCAATTTGCTTCGATTTCATGGATTATTAAAACAACATTGACAATGTGTCTGAGTACAAGATATCACAGTTATACATAGATGAGCAGGGTTTTCATATATCAAAAATTTGCACAATGGAAGAAATTTTATTGATAAATTCTCCTCTGCAAATTCCCCGTGCACTTCTTCTCGTGCCCTCTTGTTCCCCCT
>SNQJ01S0020955.1:174188-191501 GCA_010110895.2 Picea sitchensis
TACATCCTCTTACTAGTTTTTCTTTCTAACCTCTTCAGTTACAGTTAGTTGGTCAGTTATACCATTGTAACTAATATTTCTATCTTAATATAGAAGACAAGTTGATGGTGGTGTAGTGAATATTTTGTTCAGTAACTCATTTGCGTAATTATGAATTTGTGTTGTGGCTATAACAACATCCAGATTCAAGTTCTTTCATTTTCCTTTGAACAAAAATTTGGTATCAGAGTGATTTATAACTCTATGGAAGAAATATTCAGTATCTTGCAAAGAGAAAATGTTGAAACAAAAAGAAGAATCATTGAGAAGAGTTATCGTTGTCGTGGAGCGATAAAGACAAGGCTATCAATTTGGAATAAAGTGGTCACACCATATTGTCTACAAGAAAGGGTCGTGCCACAGTTGCAATGATATATACTAGAGAGATTAAGGATTCTCGTGGTTCAATTCATTCGATCGACTTTCAAGTAAACACAAACAATATATCAAATTCTGAACAACGAATTGATTGTACGCACCCCTCCCATCCCGCAGGTCAGAAGTCCACGCACACAGGATCTTTCCTATTCCGCTTGCCTGAAGAGCTCCCGGCAATGGCTCTCCTATTTCCCTTTCGGGAAATCTGCACCCACAGCAAAACCTCATGGAATCTCCCTTCGTGCTTCGGGAGATAAGACTTCGTGATTCTGCGAATCCTGTGATCAAGAGTCTTGTCTCTCAGACCCCCGAAACCCGAAAACAATCAACACTTGACCCTTTCCCTCTCTATTTCAGGTTTCTCCTTATCACGATTTTGGGGGTTGCGATGTCAAGCAACTCATCCCCTTGACTCCCGAAACCTGATTTTATGAAACTCCGATGCGCTCGCAAGGTTGACCTTTCAATATCCCTTCATCCCATCGAGATTTTGGACTTCATGATTTTGCGAATCCTGATGCAAAGATTTCGGGTCTTCACCCCACGAAACCCCGAAATGGTCAATGGAGTTTGACTTCCCTGTCGATAGTGCGCTACCTGTCCACCCCATTGATTATGTGGCCCACACAATCCTTTTGCCCTTGGGACTTTGCGTTTCGTGATTTCGCGAGTCCTGTTGCAAAGATTATGGGACTTCAATCTACGAAAACCCCGAAATAGAAATCCATGTGTAGATCCAACAGCTCCTATTGACTTGAATCTACGGCTCTGCCTCTCCTAAGCTTGAACCTTTGGTAATACTCACCGTGACTCCCCTGTTCCTTCGTGAGATCTGACGGCTCATGGGATTTCATAAATTCTCCACAAAGAATTCCGACCGTCCGTCTCTTTCCTTCACAAGGACTTCTGCAACTTTTTACCAAGTGGTTTTTCCACGGTACTCAACTGCCTGCGACGCAAACTTGCAACGCCTTCTCACTGTTCCAATGTACAAACTTCCTGTTCTTTCTTCGACGGTTGTGGAGACTCTATCCCTTCTGGGATTTCTCCAACTTTGAGTCTTGAAAAAGACTCCTGCACGCACTCCTTGTGGTAGACCTTCAAACACTTCCAAGTGTCGAACTTCCTTTGACTCTACACACTCCTGCAGCAACAGTCTCAGATTTCATAGACAAACCTATGAACCCTTTGTCAACGCACTCCTTGCGGACAATTCAACTGCACTCCTTGCATGAACTCTTACTCAGATAGAGAAACAATTGAAACTCATTCCTTTACCCTTTCCTCTTCGATTTCAAACATTCAACAAGAAATCATTCATACATAGCATAAAAGCAATTGCATGACAGAAAGAATAAAACCATGAACATACCATTTAGCATACACATACAAGAAACAATGACAACGCCATGAATCTAAATTAAAACTTCTTCTATTAATTCAAATCTCTGTACATGGGTGTTTTCCAAACACAGTTTCTTTGTTCCAACTCTGTATGCTCTTCTCTTCTTGGAAATGTTCTTCCCTCTCCTATAATAATACAATGAGGGTGTCTATATCCTTTTTCCCTCCGCTCCTAAAACTGTCTAATCTAGGAATTCAATTCTACCTACTTGCATTAACTATCATAAATGCCTTCTACCTACTAAGGACGAGAGCGGATCGCTCAAGGTCCATTTACATTTTACAAGTGTGCCTCCACTTGATGACTTCATTAATGTTTTAAGACATTTTCAAAATTTGTGCTGGGCACTTTTCCAGCTGTCTTTTATCTCCGCGCTGGCTCGCTTGAGATGCTCCTGCATCATACTCCCTTGCTTGAAAATTTTCATGGGCTCCTGTCCATGAGCTCGCGTACAGTGTGTCCGTGCCTTTGGATTTCTGCTTCGTTCTCCCAACTGGTATCTTCAACTGGATGGCCCTTCCACTTGACTAAATATTCAAAGTATTGCTTTCACTTTCTCTTCTTGCCGACCCTTTTGTCCAGTATGTGCTCCATCTGCGGCTTTTCTGCAACTGGCATCTGTTTTGTCCACTGGACCTCTGACTATGCATTTCCCGTTCCTACTTCCTCAGCTTTATATGGGTATAAATCTGAGATATTGAATATCGAAGAAATTCTGATCCCATCGGGTAATTCAATCTCATAAGCATTTTCCCCAAATTTCTTCAAGACCTTACATGGTCCAATTTTCTTCATCTTCAGTTTATTATATGTTCCTCTCAGGAACCTTTCCTTTCTCAAATGTGTGAGGATCAAATCACCAACCTCAAATTGAAGTTGTCTTTTGTGTTGATATGCTCTTTTCTTATATTCCCGGCTTTAACTCTGCAATCGTTCCTTCACATGGTTGTGAAGTTCCTTCATCGCCCCTGCGAAATCTTCTGCACTAGCACTCCTAGTTGCAATCTGTTCGGAATCCCTTAATTCATAAATTCCTCTCGGCTGCATGCCATAGACAATCTGAAATGGACTCTGCCCCGTGCTTCTGTTAACTGAGTCGTTGTAAGCAAATTCCACCTGTGGTAATATGTTGTCCCATTGGCTGTGGTGTTCTGTCACCAAGCTTCTCAGCAAGTCTCCCAGACTTCTATTCACCACTTCTGTCTGTCCATCCGTATGAGGATGATAAGATGAACTAAATGTCAGGTTAGTTACCAGCTTCTTCCATAAGGTCCTCCAAAAGTGTCCTACGAACTTAGTGTCTCGATCCAAAACTATGCTCCTTGGTAAGCCGTGAAGTCGAATGACTTCTTTGAAAAACAGATTCGCAATGTAAGTTGTGTCGCTGGTCTTCTGACATGGAATGTAGTGTGCCATCTTGGAAAATCTATCCACCACCACAAAGATTGATTCAAACCCTCTTTGTGTTCTTGGCAACCCCAATATGAAATCCATGCTGACTGCATCCCACGGTTTCTCAGGTATGGGCAATGGTTGATAAAATCCTGCATTCGGTCTCCTTCCCTTCGAACGCTAGCAAATTTTGCATCTGTCCATGAACCTTTTGATGTCTAATCGCTTTTCCCAGCCAAAAATATGACTCATTCAACTTTGCGAATGTCTTGTCGTGACCAAAGTGCCCAACCAATCCTCCACTTTGTTTCTCTTTTAGCAAATTCTCCCTCATGGAGCATTTTGGAATACAAAGATGATTACCTTTAAACGGTAATCCTTCCTGGATCATGTATTATGTCCATTGGCTTCTATCTCTAAGAATTGGATTCTCAGCTACTTCATACGCCTCCTTAAAATCTGGATCATCTTTGTACATGTCCCTGAGATCATCAAAACCCAACGTTTTGACTCTGAACTTCTGCAATAGCAAACACTTCCTGCTCAAATCATCAACAACTTTGTTAGCAGTACCAGAAATATGTTTAATTAAAAAAGTAAAGTTCTACATATATTCAACCCATTTAACATGTCTCTGATTAAACTTTTCTTGTTGAGTCACAAATTGCAGTGCATGATTGTCACTGTATAAGACAAACTCCTTGGGAATTAAGTAATGTCGTCATTTCTTCTATGCCTGTACAATGGCATAAAACTCCTTATCATATGTGGAGTACTTCACTTTTGCTTCATTCAGCTTCTCAGTGAAGTATGCTATCGACCTGTCATCTTGACTCAATATTGCCCCTATTGCAAACCCACTTTCATCGCATTTCACTTTAAATGTCTTTTGGAAATCAGGCAACACCAGAATTGGTTGTTCCGTGATCTTCCTCTTCAACAGATTAAAACTTTTCTCAGCCTCTACTTTCTAGTGAAAAGATTTATGTCTTTTCTTCACTATATCCATCATTGGTGCGCTAATTCCACTGAAATTTCTAATGAACTTTCGGTAGAAACTAGCCAATCCATGAAAACTTCTCACCTCAAAGATATTCTTAGGTGATGGACAATTCTTGATCACTTCCACTTGATCTGGATCCATCCTGAATTTATCTACAGAAATAACAAAACCCAAATAAATGAGTTATTTCTTCATGAATGAGGACTTCTTCATGTTTATCAACATCTTCTCCTACTATAACCTCTTCATCATTGTAGTCAAATGTTTCAGATGCTCTGGCATTGTTTAACTGAAAATCAATATGTCATCTAGATACACAATGACAAATTTTCTGATGAACTCCCTTAGGACTTCGTTCATCAACCTCATGAAGGTACTCAGCGCAATTTTTAAGCCAAACAGAATAACCAGCCATTCATACAACCCTTCATTAGTCTTGAAGGTTGTCTTCCACTCATCACCTTCTCTCATGCAAATCTGGTGATAACCGCTTTTCAAATCAATCTTTGAAAAATACCTTGCTCCACTCAAGCAATCCATCAGATCATCCATCCTTGGCAATGGAAATCTGTACCTGATGGTTATCTTGTTAATGACCCTCAAGTCAGTACACATCCTCCAACCTCCATCTTTATTTGGATTGAGTACTGTCGGAACAGCACACGGACTCAAGCTTTCTCTGACCAAACCTTTGTCTAATAAATCCTGGACTTGTCTTTTGACCTCTTCATTCTCCTGCAGCACCAATCTGTACACGGCTTTGTTTGGCAAATCGGCTCCTGGTATGAGATCAATATGATGACTCACACTTATGATCGGTGGCAATGAACGAGGTAGTTCGTCCACTACTATGTTAGGGAACTCTTCCAGCAGCTCCTGAATCTCTTCTGGTAAATCATCTACTCTTGTGTTGGTCAAGACAATTCTAGGCTTCCTGACCACAATGAATTGTGGATCCTCCTTCTTCTTAACCTCTGTAAGAATTTCCTTCCCACTCATGAGAAGTACAGTGTTTCTTACTTTAGGTTTCACCTCCTTATCCTTGATTGGAAGCAACATGTGAGTCCTCCCATTCTTCTCTAGGGTGTATGTGTTCATTCTCCCATCATGAATCACATTCCTGTCATATTGCCACGGTCTACCCAGCAATAGATGAAAAACATCCATGGGAATAACATCACAAAGTATCTTATCATTATATCCTCCTATCTTAAATTCAACTAAACATTGTTTAGTGATAGTTACCTGATGTCCTTTTTGTAGCCATGAAACTCTGTATGGGCTTGGATGTTCAATCGTCTCCAGCTCCAGCTTTTCTACCATCTTTGTAGAAACGAGATTATCTATGCTACTACTGTCCACAATGACCTTGCATACCCTATCTTTGGTTTTGCAAGCAGCTCAGAAAATTCTGTTTCTTTGGACTGAACTCTCCACCTCCTTCTCTGGTGTCAAAAGAGCTTTTTGCATCATCAGCGATCTTCCGCCTTCAGCATCTTCTGCCTCAACATTTCGCCTCTATGCTTCGGCGATGTGAGTCTCACCTCCTTCTTTCTTTTTGTCTGGACATTCATAAGACTTGTGTCCATTCTTTCCACATGTGAAGCATGTTATTACTCCACCTCTTCCTCTTCCTCTACCTCTGGTACGAGGAAAAATATTATTATCAGCATAATCTCCTCTCTGTTTGGTATGCTGCCCTCTCTGTTCAGCATGTTTCCCTCGTTGTGAGCTTCCACCTCTCTCAGTTTGAGTCTGAGGTTTCTTCCAGTCCTCCCTTAGTTTCTGATTTTTATCCTGGGCAACTGATTTACCTTTGGGCTGACTTCTGCCTCGGCCTCTCTGACCCTTCTTTTGGCTCAACTTCTCTTCAGCTTTTAGAGCCATCTGATAAGAATCTTCCACTATTCGGATGGTTACCATGCTCATCTCATCCTGAATGTCGTATCTCAGGCCATTCATGTATCTGGAAAACTTTTCATCATCGCTTTCTCGATGACCTGCCCTGATGTTCAGTCTGTAGAATTCTTCAGTGTATTCCTTCACTGTCATCAACTTCTGTCTCAAGTTTTGCATTCTTCAAAACATATTAATTTGATAGTCTCCGGGGATGAATTTTGCCTTCATCTTCGCGATCATTCTATCCCAACTTTTGATCTTCTGCTTTCCTTTGCAAAGTCTGTCAGCTTGTATCTCATCCCACCACAATGCTGCATGTCCCTTTAATCTTGTGATAGCATGTTTGACCTTCTTGTCCTCTTCGACATCTTCATAGTCAAAATATGTGTCCAGAGCTCTAATCCAGTCTAGAAGCTCCTCTGCATCCAGATTTCCCTCATAAACTGGAATGTCCATTTTTGTTCTTGCACCCATTCTTGCAATAGCCCTAATCAAATGTTCGTTTGCTACATCTTCGGCTGCAACTTCTTCCCCTTCATGTTCAGCCTCAATTTCACTTTCGGAATCACTAAGATCCCTAGCACCGTCTGTGCACCTCTGTGTTGTCTCCATGTCTTTGAGTCTGGCGTGTAGGTCACGCATTTCTCTCTCCATGGCTGGATCAGGCATCTGCCTACCCCTTCTTCTTGGCATTTCCCTCTCTTCTGGTGGATTGGGTGTTTGCCTATCCCTTCTCCTCGGCGAAATGGTGAAACTTCATTTCCCTGCTACAGAAAGCAAAGAAACCTTTCTGGGCTCTGATACCACTTGATTGCACGCAGCCCTCCCAACCCACAGGTCAAAAGTCCACACACACAAGATCTTTCCTCTTCCACTGACCCGAAGAGCTCCCAGCAATGGCTCTCCTATTTCCCTTTTGAGAAATATGCACCCATAGAAAAACCTCGTGGAATCTCCCTTCACACTTCGGGAGATCAGACTTCGTGATTCCATGAATCCTGTGATCAAGTGTCTTGTCTCTCAGACCCCTGAAACCCGAAAACAATCAACACTTGACCCTTTCCCTCTCTATTTCGGGTTTCTCCTTATCGTGATTTTGGGGGTTGCAATGTCAAGCAACTCATCCCTTCGAATCCTGAAACACGATTTTTCAAAACTCCGATGTGCTCACAAGGTTGACCTTTCAACAGCCCTTCATCCCATCGGGATTTCAGACTTCACGATTTCGTGAATCCTGATGCAAAGATTTCGGGTCTTCACCCCACAAAACCCTAAAATGGTCAATGGAGTTTGACTTCCATGTCAATAGTGCGCCACCTGTCCACCCCACTGATTCAGTGGCCCACACAATCCTTTCGCCCTCGGGACTTCACGTTTCGTGATTTTGCGAGTCCTATTGCAAAGATTACAGGACTTCAATCTACGAAAACCCCGAAATAGAATTCCACTTGTAGATCCAACGGCTCCTGTTGACTTGAATCTACGGCTCTGCCTCTCCTAAGCTTGAACCTTTGGGAATACTCACCGTGACTCCCCTATTCCTCCGTGAGATCTGACGGCTCACGGGACTTTGTGAATTCTCCACAGAGAATTCCGACCGTCCATCCCTTTCCTTCACAAGGACTTCTACAACTTTTTACCAAGTGGTTTTTCCACGGTACTCAACTGCCTGCGATGCAAACTTGCAACGCCTTCTCACTGTTCCAATGTACAAACTTCCTATGCTTTCTTCGACGACTGTGAAGACTCTATCCCTTCTGGGCTTTCTCCAACTCTGAGTCTTGAAAAAGACTCCTGCACGCACTCCTTGCGGCATACCTTCAAACACTTCCAAGTGTCGAACTTCCTTCGACTCTACGCACTCCTGCAGCAACAGTCTCTCAACAAATCATTCAGGTTACCAAACCTAAAACTCTACTCGGCCTGCGCACACCTTGCACGGCTCCTGTGCCTAACTGCACTTCTGAGGGAATGAGAACAAAAGTTATCTTATCTAAGCTTTCAGAGACAAACCTTTGAACCCTTTGTCAACACACTCCTTGCGGACAATTCAACTGCACTCCTTGTAGGAACTCTTGCTCAGATAGAAAAATAATTGAAACTCATTCCTTTACCCTTTCTTCTCCGATTTCAAACATTCAACAAGAAATCATTCATACATAGCATAAAAGAAATTGCATGATAGAAAGAGTAAAACCATGAACAAACCATTTAGCATACATATACAAGAAATAATTACAACGCCATGAATCTGAATTAAGACTTCTTCTATTAATTCAAATCTCTGTACATGGGTGTTTTCCAAACACAGTTTCTTTGTTCCAGCTCTGTATGCTCTTCTCTTCTTGGAAATGTTCTTCCCTCTCCTACAATAATACAATGAGGGTGTCTATATCCGTTTTCCCTCTACTCCTAAAACTGTCTAATCTAGGAATTCAATTCTACCTACTTGCATTAACTATCATAAATGCCTTCTACCTACTAAGGACGAGAGCAGATCGCTCAAGGTTCGTTTACATTTTACAAGTGTGCCTCCACTTGATGAATTCATTAATGTTTTAATACATTTTCAAAATTTGTGTTGGGCGCTTTTCCAGCTGTCTTTTATCTCCGCACTGGTTCGCTTGAGATGCTCCTGCATCACGAATTGTCATAAAAGTAAAGTATAGCTTTTGTCTTTGGAATTTCATATAAGGTCATCTTCATTTATCTGGTTTGAATTTGTTGCATCAGAAAGGGATGATAAGACACTTTCCCTCCATCCATGAACTAGTTATTACATGTGAGTGTTTCATTCTTGCAAAGAAACGCATGGAAAAATTCCCTAAAGGTGTATCCTATAGAGCTAAGTATCCCTTAAAGTTGATTCATACTAACTTGTGTGGACCAATTCAAACTCATTTGCTTGGAGGAATTTATTATTTTTTTACTTTCATAGATCACTATAGAAGAAAGACTTGGGTGTACTTCCTTAGGAGGAAATCAGAAGCATTTGATAGGTTCAAAGAATTGAAATCACTAGTCTAGAATAGAGTGGCTACCAGATTAAAGTGTTGAGATCAGATAGAGGAGGTAAATATGATTCAAATGAGTTTAATGATTTTTTTAAGGAACATGGCATCAAATGATAATGCACAACTATATATACAGTGTAGCAGAATGGTGTAGCTGAGAGGAAAAACATAACTATTATGAATATGGAATGGAGCATATAGAAAGGGAAAAACTTGTCACATGATTTTTGGGGAGACGTAGAAGCTTGTTCTGTATTTATTTTGAATAGGTCACCCACAAACCATGTGATGAATAAAGTTTCACAAGAAGCATGGTCAGGTATGTGTTCTTATGTGGCACACTTTATATTTTTGGGATGCATAGAATTTTCCCATGTACCTAAACAATGGAGGAAGAAATTGGATGATAGGAGCAAGAAATGTATTTTCATTAGATACAATGAATAGTCAAAGGCTTGCATATTATACAATCCAGTGACAAATAAAGTCATCATCAACAAAGATGTAGAGTTTAAAGAAGAAGAGGCATGGGAGATAACAACAGATAAATCCATAACCATTGGCACACCAATTCCACACAATGAATATGTAGCAAAAGAAGAACAAAGTGATCAACAAGGTTCACAAGTATAGTCACCAAACATAAATAATCCATCAAGGACTCCAAGAAATTCAGCTCAAGGAGAATCATCAAAATCATTAGGCATGTCTATTCCGAGTCCTCAATCTAGTAATAATTCTTAGTCAATTCCTAGAAAGATAAGAAGTGTGCAAGATATTTATGAAGAGTTAGGTTCTCATTCAAATTATGCATTGTTCACTTATCAACCCACATTTTTTGATAAATAAATCAAACATGAACAATGGGTTAAGGAAATGGATGAGGAAGTAGATTCCACTGAGAGAAATGAAACATGGGATTTAGTAGGCTTACCCCAATAAAAAGAATATATTTGAGTAAAATGGGTATATAAAACCAAACTGAATTAAAAGGGTGAAATGGATAGATACAAGGCAAGACTAGTAGCAAAGGGGTTTTGACAGCAACCCAAAATTGACTTTGGTTAAAAATTTGCACCTGTTTCCAAATTAGATATGATACAAAGGTGTACCAAATGGATGTGAAATTTGCAATACTAAATGGAATTCTGGAAGAAGAATTTTATGTGCAACAACCACCAGGATATGATATTAAAGGACATGAAGAGAAAATATACAATTTGAATAAATCTCTTTATGGGCTCAAACAAGGTCCAAGAGCTTGGTACAACATGATAGATTCATATTTGATCAGAGATGGTTTCACCAAAAGTAACAACGGACCTACACTTTACACAAAGGTAAATCAACATGGCCAAATTTTAATTTTTTTCTTGTATGTCGATGATATGATTTATATAGGAGATTCATTGGTGAATTAGTTTAAGTATGCTATGAAAAAGGAGTTTGAGATGATTGATTTGGGCTTGATGAATTTTTTTCTTGGCATATAGGTAAATCATTCTGAGCATGGAATTTTCATATGTCGAACAAAATATGTCTTTGATCTATTAAAAATATTTAGAATGAAAATTTGCAAGGAAACACCCACACCCATAGCAACAAGAACTAAACTCAGGGAGGAGGACAAAGGTGCAGATTTTTTTTTTTTTGTAAGTGAGTTTAAGAGCCTGCATTACTAAAAGAGGGTTATGGTACAAAAAAAGGGGAACTCCCTGGTCTACAGAAAAGAAAACTAGGCCAAAGGTTCTCGAGTTGCGCTTTCTGAAAAAAGAAAGGGGTATGAATGGACTACCACCATGGGAAACCATTCCAGTCCTACCATATCCATTTTTTGACAAGATAATCACAACATACATGAAAATAAAAACAGAGAATAAATAGAGACATGACTGACCCGACTGACTTGCCAATAGACTGACCAGACACGAGTCTAGGATAATGATATGTTTCTTTCCTTCATCAACTTGGCCCTTGTTCTCCTCCTTTTGGGATACCGTGTGAGTGTTTCTTATGTGTGTTGGCGCTCCGGTCCCGTCGGCTGATGTGATGTCCATGTGATGGACGTAGCGCAGGTAGAGGTGGAATTGAGTGGCCAACCACTCCATATTGGTCGTCTAGTCCTTCTCGACCTCAGTTAGTAGTTTGGTAATGGTTTCCAAACTACTAAGGCATCTCAGGATTTCATTCAACAGTTGTTGTCATGATATTTTGTCGCTAGTTGGAGGCAGTCCATTCTGAATTGTCCTTTCGGGATGTTGATCTAGGAAGTATCTAGTTCGAGTCCTTCCTTTCTAACCCCCTCGTTGGCAATTCTATCCCCTAGGCCATTTGCTGACCTGCGTACCCAGCGCAACTCCACTGTGTCAATCGTTTGCAGATGCTCCTGGATTTTTTGTAGGGAGTGTGCCAAGCGCCAGTGTCTCTGTACTTTTCCCACTCTGGTGCCATTTTGGAGTCTCTTCACCATTTTTATGACCAGGGTGGAGTCATCTTCCACGATAGTGTTGGTCATCCTTTCACAGCTTGGAATTTCGAGACCAAGTTCAAGGGATCCAAATTTCGTTGCATTGTTGGTTGAGTTTCCCATACTCCTAGCATACAACCGGATTATGTTTCCACCACTATATATGATCACCCCTCCCATCCCTATCATTACTGGATTTCCTTTTTCTGCCCCGTCAAAATTTAACTTGAGGAACCCGACTGGAGATGGTGTCTAGTTGCGCTCTCCTAATTGGATTTGTGGTGGCCGCCCTACCCGTGTGCTGTTCTGCCCATATTTTAGGTGAAAAATTCCCAGGATTAGGGAGTCTTGGCCTATGAGTTGCACTTTTCCAATTTGGCAGTTGTGACTCTGCACCGTTTCTCGTATTTGTGAGATTATTTCTTCCTTGATTTTCCCTTTTGGAAGGCTTTCATTTCTGAATATGTGTCATTTCCTTTCTTTCCATATTTCTCATATGATCATCCCTGGCATGAGATTCCATCAGAGGTTCACCATTTCATTTTTGTTGTAACTCTCATTCCAGTTATTGATGGTTTCACTGATGTTACCTAGGGTCCTGTTGGACTGGTGAAAGATGATTTTCGCCAAATCCCAGATCTTTGTTGTGTAATTACATTCATTGAGGAGGTGATTCGGTGTTTCTTCCTTTGCTTGACAGAGGTGGCATCGTGATGGGCCTATGAAACCCCTTTTTCCTTAGGTTTTCCCAGGTTAGAATTCGGTTGTGAAGTACTAGCCATTTGAATATTTTGATTTTTGGCCACTAGGGGTTGTCCCAAATCTTTCCCCACCATTGCGCCAGATCTTCTTGGTCCTGGTTCGTGATGTAATTTCGAGCTTCTTTTAAGTTGAATTCCCCACCATTTTTCCTGCCCCATCTTAGTTGGTCCTCTTCTTCTGAGACTACAATTTTCCTTTTCCCCAATTCCTCCTCCACCTCTTTCGCTATTGTTGCGATCCAATCTTTGTTTTGTGGATTGATTTTGTCCCAGATCCTCCATCTATCGCAGTCATTTTCTTGTTTCCAGTAGTCATGGATTTTTATTTTTCCTTGCACGGTCATCTCTTGTTGGAGTTCCTCCCTATCCGAATTTTTCATTCTGGGTTCTTGTTTCCATGCGTCCTCCCAGAATCTGGCTATTTTACCATTGCTCACTTCCCAGAAGTTGTGTTTCTGGTTATTGGTTTTGTTGCGCCAGGCTAGATTCCATATGGTCGATCCCTCCCTTGTGCCCATAAAGCGAATTCGATCCTGGTCATTGATGTTTAGGGCATACTTCGTCTTTCAGAGGGTTTCCCATGGTGTTGACTTTTATTTGACCCATCCCGACTAGAGTTTCTCCCCGTAGGATTCGTTGGTTACCTATGGGTCTTATAACCCCAGGCCTCCTTTGCATTTGGGTTTGCAAACCTTCTCCTAGGCCACAAGGGCCCATTTTTTCTTTCTTTCTGCTCCTCACCATAAGAATTCCCTTTGGATGGATCTTATTTTTTGGAGTATTCCTTTGGGAGCGGGAAACACTGACATCATATAGGTCAAAATTTATTGTAGAACCGCTTTGGTCAAGATAAGTCTCCCCGCTAGGTTGAGGGATCTGTAAGTCCAATTTTTCACCCTCTCCTGTATTTTTTTTATCACTCCTTCCCATGTTTCCATTTTGCATGCTCTATCTATCAAGGGGATTCCCAATTATTTCGTTGGGTGCGTTTTGCGTTCAAACCCCAAAATATTTGCTAGGTTTCTTTGAATTGTTGGGTTGGTATTGAAGAAATAGATCATGGATTTGGAGTGATTGATCTTCGCACCTGAGGCTTCCCCAAACTCTTCTAAGGTTCTTTTATATGATTTTTCTTCCTTGACCGTGGGTGTGCCATGGAGTAAGGTGTCATCAACGAACTGTTGGTGCATGGAGGTAGGGCAGTTTTTGAAAGGTTTGATGCCTACTATTTCTCCTGTTGTAGTTTCACTTTTTATGCTTCTACTGAGTCCTTCCATCATCAGAATGAACAAGAAAGGTGATAGTAGGTCTCCTTGTCTAATTCCTCTTGAAGGCCAGAAGCGTTTGGTTGGGGCTCCATTGATTAAAAGCGAGTAACTTGTCGTTGAGACTAGGCTGACAATCCAGTTGATCCAGTGTTGCGCAAAGCCAAAAGCTTCCAGAGTCTCGACCATATAGTTCCTGCTAATTTTGTCATAAACCTTTTCTAGTTCAAGTTGGATTATCATCCCCCCTCTCCTCTGGAGTTTCAGTGTGTGTATCAGCTCATGGGCATGGATGATGTTGTCCACAATTTGTCACCCTTCTACAAAACCTGCTTGTTCTTATGAAATCAGTGTGGGTAGGAGAGGTTGCAGTCCATTGTCTATGACTTTGGAGATTATCTTATAGACCACATTGCATAAAGCTATGGATCAGTACTAGTATGGGGTCGTTGCTTCATTTTATTTGGCGATTAAAGTAATCATTGTGGAATTTAGCGCTTTCAGAATGGAGGTTGAGCGTATTGAATCTTCCACCACCCCATAAACGTCATGTTTGACCACTTCCCAGCAGGCTTTGAAGAATTCCACTGTGAAACCATCTGGACCTAGGGCCTTTCCATTGAGCATCTCCTGGACCACTTGGTCAATTTCCTCCTTAGCGATGGTTTTGTTTAGGTTGATATTTTGTTCCTCTGTAACTAGCCTAGGGATGTGCTGAGTTATCCTTTGTATGGCCTCCATTCAGTCTTGGTTGGGTTCCTGGGATATCCCTTGGAAGTGGTTTACCAGTATGTTTTCAATATCCTTGTGGGACTCTCTCTCGATCCCATCCTGATCCCGAATTTTCATGATTTTGTTGTGGTTTCTTCTAGCAATGGTTGTTCTATGAAAAAACTTTGTATTCCACTCTCCTTCCTTTAGCCATCTGATTCTAGAATTTTTGCGCCATAGATTCTCTTCCTGCTGACATCTTACTTCCCATTCTTGGGTCATTTGGATCTCTTCCTTTTTCTTATCCTCTATATAGCCCTCGTCTATGCATGTTTCTTGGAGTTTCCTCATTCTGTCTTCAATATTTTATTTTTCTTGGTTTATGTTTCCAAAGATTTCCTTGTTCCACTCCTTGAGTTTATGTTTGATGTACCTGAGTTTCTTATAAAGATTGAACATCCTTGTCCCTTGCTCTGGTTGTTTCTCCCACCACCATTGGTTGATGTTCTCCTTGAAAGTGGGATGTTCAATCCAAAATTTCTCGAATCTGAAGGGTTTATTCCTCGGTGTGGTTTGGAAGTTTGCTTCCAATTAGAATGGCCAGTGGTCTGAACCCCCCTAGGGAAGGATGTTGCAGTCTAAAGTTAAACCATGTAGAATGATGGATTTCAACTCCAAGAATCTGTCTAGCCTCATCACTATCTGATGTTTCTTTATCCGTTTGTTGTTCCATGTGAATTGGCCATTACTGGTTTTGATGTCCACCATCTCCATTGTGTCAATGAAAGATGAAAAGTCTTCTGCATCTCTATCCAATCTCCTGGTGCCTCCTTTTTTTTTCGCAAGTGTCGTGATGATGTTGAAGTCCCTGGCCAAGATCTAATGGAGGTTGTTGGAACAAGATTTTAGGTTTTCTAGGTCTAGGAGCATTCTTCTCTTTTCTTCCAACATATGGGGACCATACACATTAGTGCATAGAATCACCTCCATGTTACCTATGATTTGCATGTTAACCAAAAGTGTGTGTCTAGTGGCTTTGGCTACTAGTAGATTCATCACTTGTGGGTTCCACAAAGTGAGAATACCACCTGTCATCTGTTGTCCTTCGAAAACCAACGTATTGTACTTGCTCCATTGTTTTTTGATAATTGTTTGCATTCTCTCTACAGTAAATTTTGTCTCTTAGATGAAACAAAGGTCCGGTTGTTCCTTCCTCAGTGTGTTTTTAAGGATTCTTTGCTTTCGTGGGTTGTTTAGGCCTCTAATATTCCATGTTATAATCTTCATTTAAACATGTGGGGGGGAGTTGGGAAAGAGGTTTTTGATCTTACTTGAGTTTATCAGCAGAGCTCCTAGTTCCTATAGGGCTACACTGTTTGATTTCCTCCCTTTCTTCCTTCTCATCTGCTTGGGTGAGAGTTGGGGTTGTCCCTTGCCTTCTTTGATTCCTGGGTGTCCTATCTCCCTGTGCGTGCACTTGAGCCCTCTGGATTTTTATTCCTCCCTTAGGAGGAATAGGTATTGAATATGATCTAGTTGCTCCGCTGGTACATTGTCTACGCCCTGCCTGACAAAGGTGCAGATTTAGATCCCACATAATTCAAGAGATTATTTGGTAGTCTCATGTATCTCACTACCATTATACCAGATATCATGTATGCAGTTAGCTTGATTTCCAAATTTATGGAAACACCTAAAGAAATGCATTGGAAAGTTGGAAAAATAATTATGAGATACCTTGCATGAACACCATGATATGATATTTTATATTCAATAATAGAGAATAATTTTTTTATTGGTAGATAAAATCTCTCTAGGTGGAACGAAAATATGTCATGAAATTAACACCTCCAATTCAAATAAAAAACTGGCTCCTTATAAGAATCTTGATCTCCCTACTTTTGACTCATAGTTAGTTATTGTTACTCTTATAGTTGCTAGGTGTCAATAAGTTAAAAAGATGAAGAAGAGAAAAGGAAATATTGAGGATTATTTTTTAATATTAAAGGAATGACATGTGCATTAATTATGTAATTTTAATATTGCAAATGTAGTATGTACATCCATACTTACTTTATTTTTCATTGTGTTTTGAGCACCTATACTCTTGCAAGTGTAGTATGTATTTATATTTGCTTTATTTTTCATTATGCTTTGAGCACCTGGAAAATGTATTTTTTATTATATATTGGAATAAAAAATTGTGATTTTTTTCTAGGAAAAAAGGAAGAAAAACTCAATTCTACTTATGTCACGTGATAACATAAGAAAATATCCCTAGAGAACATTTCATGATTTTCAACAATTATAAGTATTAATAAAAATATCAGTATTTTCGAAATTGAATATCTAAACTTCATTAATCTCTCCTTTAACCATCTTTCCTCTCATTCATAATGAATACAAATTAAAATATCTTCAATGCATTGTAGAAAATGACATAAATCTCTAGTCAAAATTCCACGTTTAATCATCTTTCCTCTCATTCCTAATAAATACAAATTAAAATATCTTCAATGCATTGTAGAAAATGACATAAATCTCTAATCAAAATTCCAAGTTTGTAACATTTAAATTAAGATATAATTTTAAAAACACATTATGATTGATATTTATTAAATGTGATTGTATACTGGTTTTTCAAATTGATCATATAATATTTAAAGTTTCATATTAAAAATGTTTAATCTTATTATACATTGTTAAATTTTAAATTGTTTCATTCAAAAATTATATGTTAATTGTTTACACATATACTTTAAGATTAAACACTATAATCTTATTATACATGGTTAGACTTTAAATTGTTTCATTTAAGATTTATAAGTCAAGAAAAGTCAAGAATATCTTCTTCTTGATCTTTATATTAAACAATTAACAACTTTTCTTAAAACCATTATAAAATATATTCAATTTATTTTTACACTTATACTTTAAAACTAAACACTATACATGTTTTTTTTTTTTTTTTAAATTGAC
>SNQJ01S0020955.1:245688-256344 GCA_010110895.2 Picea sitchensis
ATTCAATATTCCTAACAACTTTAATAATTTTTGCGGGAGCTTCCATAATAGAGAATAAATAAAGGGGAAGGGATTACAAAATAGATTTTATTAGAAGATTTTTTCCTGGAAGGATGAGAAAGTGGAAGGTCCAACTAGTTACTTTGGCTTCAATATTGGATAAATGGTCCTCCCACATGACATTTCGAAGAACAGTGTCCAAAAAAGGGGCTCCCGAGTACTTGGAGGGAAAAGCTCCCCTTTGAAATCCTAAGATTCTAGTTTTATTTCGCTAGGTAAAAATGAGGGCATTGAAAAGAAAATATGGGATTTTCTATGGATGATGAGGACCCACAAAGCCTTCAAAACATTATCTAGAACACTCTTGAAATCATTGGCCTCTCTAACAGTAGGGGTACCCATTATGAGAGTGATATCCACAAATTGGAGATGGGAAAGGGGATCTGAGTTTTGGTGCAATTTGATACCTTTGATGAGATCAGACCACGATGTTACCTTAAGACATCTTCCCTTCGACCATTAGGATGTACACAAAGGGAGATAGGGGGTACCCTTTTTGGATACCCCTTGATGGGTTGAAGGTTTGGGAGGGATCTTGGTTAGCCAGTTGAGGTAACCAAATTGCAATCCCAAGAGATCCATTCTTGGTTGAAGCCAAAGGTGGATAGCATATGTTGAGGAAAGGTCCAATTTAGACAGTCATATACCTTAGGCATATGAATCTTTATAAGCATCCACAAAGTTTTATTTATTTATAGTGAGTGGATGGACTCATTTGCAATGATGATTCCATCTAGAATTTGTCACCTTCCAAAAATCTCCTTGTTTCAGAGATATTATCTTATTCATAATTGGTTTCAACTAGTTAGCAATAACTTTAATAAGACAATAAAAAATTAGTTATTAACCCTTAATTATTTTTTAAATTATATGAAAAATTTTGAATCATAAAACTTTCATTTTATTTATATTAAAACAATGACAAGTATATCTCAACCTCTCTTTTCATTAATAATACAAAAGGTCTCGCCCTTTTCCTTTCACTGGGGTATTGAACTCGCAATTGTAATAGCAGAATTGATGATTTAAAGTATATCTCAACCTTTCTTTTCATTAATAATACAAAAAGTATGCAAAACAACAATTCAACCTCAACTATCAATAAATTATCTTATATAATACAAAAGTATATAAAACAACCATTCAACTTAAAGTATCATCTCATATAATACAAAAGTATATAAAACAACCATTCAACCTCAAGTATCAAGAAATCTTATATAATACAAAAGTATATAAAACAACCATTCAACTTAAAGTATCATCTCATATAATACAAAAGTATATAAAACAACCATTCAACCTCAAGTATCAAGAAATTATCTCTTTATGAAAAAAAAAATCAATTAATAAATTTAAAAATTAAAAAAAATTAAATATTTAATTTAATAAAATACGTTATAGACTTTATAAAAAGATTATACGATTGCAACGAAGTAATATTTAGCAATAATAGAACAATCGAAGATTAGTTATTAACCCTTAATTAGCTTTTTGAATTATATGAAGAATTCTGAACAATGAAACTTTCATTTTATTTGTATTAAAACAATGGAAGGTCTATCTCAACCTCTCTTTTTATTATTAATACAAAAAGTATATATGAAACACTTTTTTGGCGTACAAATTCTGTACTTTCATTTCAGAGCATGCAGCTCGCAGTTGTGTTTATGATAAGGAGAATACAAATTCTCTTTTTAGGGATAATTATTGTTAAGTAAATTTGTTGAGGAATGATATTATTGTTTTTACAACTATTACTAAGAAGTGATATTCACATTTTATAAAAGTGGTTGATATAAATTGATTGACACCATTAATTTGGAAATGTGAAAAATGGCTTCTATCTATATATCAACCAATTTTATAAAGTGATTATTGATAGTATAATTTACTTGGAAAATAAAAAGTATATAAAACTTCATCAACAAATACTAATAACAAATTCCAACATTATATATATAATTTAGGGTTAGTAGTTTCAAATATTTTAATTAAAAAAACGATAACAAGTACTAATAACAGATTCCAACATTATATATATAATTTAGGGTTAGTAGTTTCAAATATTTTAATTAAAAAACGAAGCCCATTTCCTTTGTTCTAAAATTTCATTTTCATCTTTAAAAAAGAGAAAAAGAGTAGAACCCATAATGGAGCCTCCTCTAAAATCAATATTGTGGTAATTGTTGTATACAATTTAGCTCTGATATAGGTTTTGCCAAGGGATTTTTTCTTTTTGGTATTTTGTGTTTTATTAAAAAGGCCATGTGTGTATCAAAATTAATGAAAAACAATAAGGAAAGGACATCCTATAAGGATTTTTTTTGTTAAAATAAATTTATTTTTAAATTATTTTATTTTATTTTATTTATTATTATTATTTTTTTGTCACTTATGAAGTGAGGATTATTTTATATAATTGTAATTGAAGGTAAATCAATCTTTTAACTTGTTAATATTTATTTATTAAGAATAAAGACCTGAAATTCAAGAGTAGTTGATAAGTGGTAGTTGTCACGATCTCACAGAACGTTTGATCAGATATTGTGATCATTCACCTCCTGAGGGTGTGAGGCACCACAACGGTTCTTACTTTGTTTGTTGACACACCAAGAATATCTCGTTCAGACTACGCCTCTTCANGTCACACTCCTACTCTAGTGTAATTCTTTCTTGCTTAGAAAATTGGTAACACAATTTAACACTTAGTCTTATTTAAGCATGCATCCGTGAACATGAGAATAAAAGAGACCAACTGCAAAAACAAATGAATACAAACACATATATAGTGCGGGAGACACAAACCGTGCCTAACACCAAACTAATTCTTTGTTATTGTGAAATAGTTACGACATGAGCACTATGGGCTCGGTTTACAACATGGAAGAGTGAAATGACTGGCCTCACCTCACCAAGACACTCAAGAACATATTCATCCCACCAATACTTTCTGCCACAACTGTCTCTGTAACCACATGCGGTGCGCCTCAGACATGCCCACAACCGCATACTTGTCATCCCTTCTTTTCTGCAGACTTTCACCAAGCTAACATAGATTTTAGTTCTGCCTCACACATGCCTCCACAGACGCGCATTTTTGAACTTCCCCAAAACCTTCAAAAATTTCCAACCCTTGGCTACTTGTCTTCCATCTTGGAAACTCTACCTTAGTTTGTTGTCATAGACTTGCCTCAGACTTTCTCTCCAAATCTCTTGTCAATATGTTATATTCTTTCTTTGGTTATGAGCTCTTGCTTTTATATGGACTCCAACAGTCACTTGTGTGAAACATCATGTCTCTTGGGTGTGTCACGCCCCTTCACGAACCCACACTCAGCTGACTCGCTGCACCCCTCCATGGAACTAGTGCACCCATCTAAATCCTGCACACCCATCAACCGTTCGTCTCTTGGACTGACATGCCCCTTTCCTCGTGGACTCTTCATGTCAATCATCATGACTCCTCGTGGGTGTGTCGATAAGGTTTTTCAACCTCTCTAGTGTTCCCATGTTGTTGAGGGAGGATGGGTCCACTCCTTGGTCATGCTCCCAAGTTTCCCTACCCTTTCCCAAATCCAACCCAAGTCTCCATCAATCATTCAAAGGAAATTTAGTCGTGTTCCCCCTTGGTGTCATGCATCACCATCGTGCGCCCAAGGTGCTCTTGCCCACACCCAAACATACTTGTTTGTCCAATTGATTGCTTCTTCCTTACGCTCTTCATTCCTTTTGTCATTGAATCTGCCCAAGGAGCGTGTGCGCTTAGTGGGTGTCATGGGATACCTTACATCCTCCCCCACTCCAAGTTATTTTCATCCCTAGAAACATCTGTTGATTTCCATGGTTTTTCTTCCCATCTCCAGATATATTCACCACTCAACGACTATTGCTTCCTCAATCATTGTCATCAACGAAATACTCCTTAGGATGTTTTTTTAAGTGTGCCCAAGTGTCAGATACTCTTGACCCTTGATAACTTCGATACTTCGACTCTATCGTTTGTGTTTCTTGTATATTGGATTCTCTCAAGCTCCAAACTAGTTGGGTGATCAGTCCAATTGTCACATTTGTCACTAGAGAATTCATGTCTCTGAGTCCAAGAAACCCTTTTTTGATTGCATCATTGTCATCATGTCCAACCCCTCTTAGTCTTGTTGATTCTCCCACTCTAGTCTCAACATGTGCACCTCACTTAACCAAACTACTTTGATTTTGGAAAAGGTCCTTCCCCTTGTCCCAATTTGACAAGTTTCCTCCACAACTCATCTATTGTTTTGCAAATTCCCTGCTTGGGTATTTCGATGGCACCTCTACTAGGAATCTCAATTCATGTTGCTTTCTCCCGACAACAAGTCTTTGTATTCTTCATTTATAAGGAAGAGTGTACCCAATAGCTGCCACCAAGGCTATTGGCATACATCATGTATAACTTATGTTTTGTGTGCAAGTATCACATGACTAAATGAACTTCCTTCGATGTGCATCCCAACTCCTAAATTCATTTTGAAGTAAGTTGGAAGTCATATATCCCCATGACCTTCCTACAAAAGTTCACAATAGCTATTGTATGTCCGTATTCATCTCCTACCTCTTCCACATTTGTCTCCAAATCTAGTTTAGCAAGGGTCTCCATGCATTGTCATGGCTCAAATATTAGAGTTTTGGTGGTGGGTAAGTCTAATGTATGATCCTCCTTAACGTACACAACCTATTGTTGATGACTATTCACTTTGTGACATGCCTACTACTCCATGGAAAGTGAAGAGTCCAACTCTCTCTTTCACTCACATTCATGATTATCTAGGTTCCTCAATCGACCAATCTTCCCCATGGTTGTCTTCATCGAAGTCTTTGTCACCATTCGTTGCTACTCTTCCTTCCCCAAACTTCTCAGTGATGTTGTGATGTGGATGACTTATGGCTTCTATGTCATGTTGCATGGCTCATACGTGATCCCTTTGACTCCTTATATCGTCCTGATCACAAATATCCTAGGCATCCTCCTAAGCTTCCTCTTCATCGTTATGGGTACATGCTTGGTGTTCCAACCTTGCCCAAGAATACGAAGTGACTTTCGTGACTGAGTGGAGTTGCTTTGGAAAGTCTGAGGAAGTCCAAGCCCAATATCATTGCATGATCTTCCAATGGAGATACCATTAGGTCCATGCTTCCAAACCAATCCCCAACTCTCATTGGTGTTGAACGAACAATCCCTATCACTAGCATCATTGCAGAATTCAACACTTTACATGTTCCAGTGTAGTTCTCGAGTTTGCGATGAAGAGACTTCACAACTCTTTCACTCAAAAAATTGTGTGTTTCCTCAGTGCAACCAAATCTTCCATATCCAATACACTTAGCATTGTGTACGTAAAGTAGATTCCTTCAACTAATTCACTTTGTGAAAAATTTCCTTGACCTCTTGTCTTGAACTCCTGCATGTGTTCCACCAACAATTCCATGAATTCGTTCATCTCTTTCATCGGTTTTTGATATTGAACCATCTTTACCAAGGCTTTTGACTAGTCTGTTGTTGGTGTAAGTCAAATATCCTCCTCAACCAACAAATCCAACTTTCCTTGCATTGAACATTTCCTCATAAAAAGATTTTTCAAATAGAGGTAATAGTTAATCATCCTACCTTTCCTCACAAGCGTTCGAGGCTGATCCTTTGCTACTGCACTTCCTTCATGTTGGATGATCTCCTCTCTGAGTGATCCCAATGCAGTTGACGAAAAAGTATTAATCCTCCTCATCAGTACCTTCAATCTGTTGATCTTAGAATATATTTGTGCATCGAATTCATCCACCCTCTCCAAAGCCTCTTGGATTTTATCAAATCATTGAGCTACATTGTCTCTCTTGACCTTACAAGATTTTTCACTTGCACCATCAATTTCATTGCTTGACCTTCGTCACTTGATATTTTCAAGAGTTATGTGCAACTCCCCTGCACATTCACAAGGCTACAATGAGTCCTACACTTGTTTATACACCCAAGTGCTCATTTCACACTCACAAACTTTTCCCCTAGCATGTGTGTGCACATATGACTAGGGTGAAACCACCCATGATAGAACAACCAACCTTGTTGAATTGTACATGAAGGTCTGCACCCAAATGTCTCTGCATTCAAATTTTTGTTTGGGTCTACAAAAATTTCTTTGCAGCCCTGCATTCATCCATCTTTCCCAAGTGAAAGGTTCACCCACAAAACTCTACTCTTGGCCTGCTCAAGGGGTGCACCGAAGTATGCACACAAGTCATAGTTTCTTCCACAAATCGTCCCTTCACTTCTGTCACAAACCACCAATTTTGTGCTCATGTTTCTTCTGCAATGGGTCAGTCCATTGAATCCTCACCAATATTTCACCCATACTTATTCACCAAACAAGCACGCCCCTCCCCCACCTCTGCTCTAGCTTTCATAGTGGTGAAGAGACAAATATGCTCTAATACCACTTATCACGACCCCACATGACGACTCATTGGATATTATGATTACTCACCTCTTGAGGGCATGTGACACCACAACAATTCTTACTTGGTTTCTTGGAACACCAAGAATAATTCATCCAGACTATGCCTCTTCACCTAGAACATACCCATAATCCATTCTAGACTACTAGAAATTCACACTCCTACTCTAGTGTAACTCTTTCTTACTTAGACAATTGTTAACACAATTCAACACTTAGTCTTATTTAATGCATCCATGAACATGAGAATCCAAGAGAACAACTATGGAACCAAACGAAGAAAAACACATAAATAGTGCAGGTGGCACAAACCATGCCTAACACTAGGATAAGTCTTTGTTATTGAGAAATAGTTACAACATGAGCACTATCATCTTGATTTACAAAATGGAAAAGTCAAATGACTCACCTCACCTCACCAATACATTGTTAGGGACCTAACCTCCCTAGCCCCTCACGTAGGTAGAATAATAAATTTTCCATGTAATAAAGGTTGACATTAGTTAATAAGGCATATTTGATAATGTGAACAAGTCTAATGTAAGAATACCTAATAGAAACTTCCACTTCTAGAAAGATCTTCCTCTATAATGTTCCTTAGAAGATAGAATTAGTATAAATAAGAGTAGGAAGAATGAAAAGGTCTTGTCTTGATATTTATTGTAATAAAGCATTTCTCTGCTAAAGGTTTCCCCCTTGAGGAGACAAGTGAATATTTCTTTCTATCGATAAAGGTATCATTTATGGTGTTTTGGTTCTCTACATTTTGTTGTTCCGCTAGTAACTATTGATATATTTATGTTTTCTACTATTTATAATATATCTGGTACCTAACAAGCAGTATCAGAGCAATTTCCTTGATGAAAAATGTGGGAATTTATTTTCCTAGGTAGAGACGTGTACTATTTGCGTCCTTAAAGAACAACATCTGTCGTTCAATGGTAAAACTACAGTGGGTAAGACAACACACAGGAAATATATATGGTTTCACGAGGTTACTTAGAAACAAATGTTGGTACCCTTCGAGTAGTATTGCATGCAAAAGTATCTGTACATGAACATCACTCCCACATACCGTCAATTATATCGAAATTCCCCTAGGTCTCCTGAAACTAGCTCTAGATAGTTGATCGGCCACCTGACTGCTATAGTGACACCATGAACAACACTCAAGAAGATATTCTCTATTACCTGGGTAATCGATTAATACAACTAAGGGTACAATCGATCCTTCTTATTTGGTGCCCTGAGATATTGGGATGAGTACTACTATTCAACCCCACACATATACCTAAGAGTTATAGCAGAGGGAAAACCATTGTTTGTAGGAACCTTGTAAACCCTAAACGTTGGGAAAGAAACAAAACAACAAAGGAACACACAAGATCTATTTACACACAACCATGCCTTTTACATTCTAGTTGCTAAATTCCTACATAATTTTTCCCATTAATTTGTCTCATTGGATTCCTCTCTTCATCCTGATCATCATGGTTCCTATTGTTTTCAATCCTTTTTTTTCTGTGGACCTGACACCCTTATTTGCGACCTATCCCATTGGACTCACCTTTTCACCCTGATCATCGTGGTACCTATCACTTAATCGTTTTTTCTGTGGTCCCACCCACCCTTCCTAGCATCCTTATTTGACACATGTCCTACTAGATTTTCCTTGTCACCCAGATCGCAATAATACATATAAGCTATCAGAATTTTTTCAATGGAACCACTACCCATTCCATGAACCCTAAATTTCCACATGGCCACCACTAGTACCCAAGAACTACAGTCTGCAATCAAACAAAACAAGGCCCAGTTTGATTGTCTTAAGGAACAAGTCCATAAACAATTTTCCAAAGTTGACAACTGATTTAACCAATTAGAAGACAAATTTGACACCCTCAATGCCATTATCACCCAGTTGTTGAACCGTTCCCGGTACCCCCCCTTCCATGAACAACCCTCCTAGTTATATGGTGATGACTCCTCCCATACTATGTCCTTTCATTACAACCCATTTCATCATGACCCCTGTCTTCCCCGAGTTGAGGTCAATAAATTTGATGGCTCTCATCCCACAGGTTAGCTCACCCAAATGAAGCATTATTTTTTTTTCATGGCATTACTCATGAGTTAACCAAAATCCATTATGCTATTCTCTATCTAGATTTTGAATATTGGAAATGGTGGCAATGGCATAAAAATGAAACGCCAGGGGTATGTTGCTTGGACCCAGTTTGTTGGAGAGCTTTATGAACACTTTGACACTAACACCCACTATTTAGTTTGTTTGACCAAGTTGAAATAGTCTGGTACAATAGAATAATTTATAATCACCTTTGAGCACTTGGATTTTTGAACAGACAACATGATAGATTCCTTCTTTGGGGAATATTTTATCTTTGGCCTAAAGGATGAAATCAACGTCTATGTCCTCATGGATCACCCCCAAACTTGGTTGGAAGCTACTAAATGTGTCAAATAAGCACAACAAGTTGTATTTTCCCAGAAAATAAGATCCTCTTTTCTTCCCCTCCCTCGAACTACCAATTCTTCCCCTCATGCCACTACTCTTAAGATCTAGAAATTAACTTGGGTAGAAATGGTTGAATGCCAACTCAAGGGTCTTTTCTATAATTGTGATGACAAATATTTTCCCATGCACAATTGTAAGGGGAAAAATATTTTTATGGCCATTGTTGAGGATGTTGTAGATGAGGAGGATGAAGCTTCCCCTTTGGAAGAGCTACCCCCAACAGATGATACTACTCCACCCACTGATTTTGTTGTATGCCCTCACTAGCTTATCTTCTCCTCAAACCCTCAATATCATTGGCTACATTAAGCATAGAAAATTCATAATCCTTGTTGAAAGTGGCAACACCCATAATTGTTTTCATCGTCACATTTCCCAAGAAATAAATTTCCATATATGTGCCATCAACAATTTTTAAATCATGATTTCCAATGGTGATTCCATGAAATGTGTGCCTACAAATTGGTTAGTACCACGTAAAATCTCATATGTTTACTATCGACATGGGTGGTTGTGAAATTGTTCTTGGTGTTGAATGGTTACACACTCTGGGCCCCCTCCTCATGGATTTTAAGGAATTAACCATGCAATTCCAATAGGAGGGACAACAATATTAGTTCCAAGGAATCACAACAGGATCTTCTGATATCATCAGTTCCCATCGAATGGAAAATATCCTAAAAGAATGTCATTTTGGCATTATTTACCAACTCCATTCCATTCAAGAAGTTGAGACACCCTCTGTGCATATTGACCTCCAATCTATCCTCTCCCAAAACTAATATGTTTTTACCACTCTCCAAGAACTTCCCCTTTCCCATGGTGTTTATGATCATTCCATTCCTCTAGTAATGGATGACCTTCCTCCCAATGTTCACCCTTTAAGTCATCCCTTTGCCAAGAATAATGAAATTGAGAAAATTGTTCAAGAATTGCTCGAAGTGGTTGTTATTCATCCTACTACCATCCCCTATTCTTCTTGTGGTCACGATACTCAATAAATAAGGCACTTGGCGCATATGTCCTGACTTTTGTGCCCTAAAAAAACTCACCGTCAAAGACAAATTTCCCATTCCCGTCATTGATGACTTGTTGGATGAATTGAGTGGTGCTCAGTACTTTACTAAACTTGATCTTCATTCTGGCCACCACCAAATACGTATGAAAGAGGAAGAAATTCCCAATACTACATTTAGAACTCATGAGGGTCACTTTGATTTCCTAGTCATGCCCATTGGCCTGTGTAATTCTCCCTCCATTTTCCAAAGTCTCATGAATCATGTCTTTCGTCCTTTCATCCATCAGTTTGTCTTAGTTTTCTTGATGATATTCTCATCTATAGTAAAACTTGGAAATACCATCTCACCGATGTGGATCAAGTTCTCGATGTGTTGGGTATGTGTTTGTAACACCCATCTGAGTTAAACGAATGTCTATCTCAATTAACCCCAATTGCGTCTTTTTTTTTCGTCTCTTTTCATTTCATTAAGTTAAGTACAAAATCATGATCATCCATAAATTTTATTAAACAATATATAAATTATAATTAATCAATTTCACAGTATGAGTTTTTTAGAA